>OY856187.1:51143679-51196083 GCA_963693315.1 Diogma glabrata | reverse complement strand
TTTTGGATACACAATTGCAGAACCATGCAGCAAAAAGTCCTTATTTAAATGTCCCGAAATAAGGTACTACTTTGAAACTAGGCATTTAAAAATCAAAAGGCATTTAAAAATCAAAATATGACGATTTTATCATATCTCATCACGTCAGAGCTATATAGACAAAAAATATTGGACCCTCAGTCCATATTTTGCTATTGAACATTGAAGGTATAAGCAATTGTAAAAAACTGAACATTTACAAAGAGCATTAAAAAATTTCGATTTCGACGTTGTAGTTCTGCAAGAAACGCATGCAGCAGATGAAGCGCAACTTACCTCTAGAGGAAACATTGTTGGCCACAAATTAATTAGTGCTATTTACCATCAAGCATATGGATCTGCCACGTATGTTAAGTCAGAAGTCATGAACTGCACGCATGTACTTACACAGACGGACAACGATATTCATATTATTGTTCTTGAGCCTCCAAACAAGCCTCCTAATACAGGATGGCCAGCTGCTACTCTACCATTATTTCACCACCTAACAATATATACTGGTGACTTCAATAGCCATCACACTAGGGCTTCTCATTTCCCGCTAAATTTTGTTTCCCGGGAAGACGGGATAAATTCACATATATCCCGGGATCCCGGGATTTCCCGGATAAATAACACTGAAAACATAATAAATTAAAAGCCAGTTTTTAAACTAAAATATATATATGTAATAATTGTTGGAGTTCAGTTTAAACAATTTTTTTGGATACCTTAATATTTATTATAAAACGATCGATTTCGAAAACTGAGATTTCGAAAACTGCTTCTCCAAGAAAGCTAAAGTCTTTTACTTGAGAGCAATAAAACACGAAACAAAACTTTTCATGTAACGTCAATCTTGAAAATATAAACTGTTTATTGGCTTTTAAATATGTTGCTGTTTTGGATTGTAACAATAGTTTTAAATTGCCTTAGCTGTTTAAACTTAAAGGATTATTTGGGTATTTAAATAAACTAATTAAATCGGTTTTACATACTATGCTCAACTACTCGTTTTTGTTCGGCTTGTAGTAATTTGAGGGCAAACTGATTTTTTTGCCGCTGAGATCATCTAAAATAAACCTCAACACTCCTTCTGCTGCAAGCAATGAGACGACAGTTCTGCTGAACTTTTCAATTACAACTTTTATTGACTCTAATAAAACTCGAATGAAACTAACTTAATATACATGTAATTCCTCTACGTTACGACTAACTATTTGTTTTAAATCCAGCATCGCTTTTAGAATGCATGGTTTTATGGACCGTAGAGTCGGCGTGCCAGGACAGGTCTCGTCCTTGCGCGGTCTGTCCATCCCTTTCTAATCAATTTCTATGCATGCTTTTAACACAACAAACCGTTCAAGTATTATTAAACCGCTATTCCACCTTGTTTTTCATAAAGTAATAGTTGAAATTACGAGTTATGCTCCAATTGAACGTATTTTTGCAATTTATCGTTTTTAAGAAGTGATCTGTAATAGACTGATTATTTTACGATTTTTTTGTATAGTTTCTGCATATTAAGCATATTAAGCTTATTATGATATCGATTATTGAGTTCAGGCTCAGTATTTTCCAAGTCTCTCTTTTGACAACTTCCAATGTAGTTGTGAACTTGCAGTTTCCAAGTTCAAGCCTGTCTTCATTATCAGTTTTTTAAAATCTAATTTCTCGCTTGCCTCGTAATCTGATACAGTTAAATCATTACTCGATGCAGTTCGTGTGTTTACTACTGGATTTCGTCATCTTTTCAGTGACTTTTCATACACAATGTGTATTTTCATTTTCCTTATCAATACTTTCAACTGTGCTTTTCGTAATGCTGAATTGGAACTGCTGCTATTTTTTGGAAAATTTGGTTTAGAATTATCATTTCATTCAATGCGATTTTAGTGAGTGGAAAACGTAAAAAAATCTCATAGTTTTGAGAAAATTTTCTCATGAATCCAACATTTAAAGAAAACAACAAAAACCATAAATGAAAGGATATGTATTAAAGCATACACTTTAAGAGGAAAGGACTTATTCTTTCTCAATTTGTTTATTATTTAAATACGAAGTATCTTTCTGTGGGTTGTTCACAAATTGCGTAGCGGTCTTAGGGTGCGAAGGTGGATTGTTACGGTTGGAAGAAAATTGTCATTGATGCTTGTTAAAATGTGTTCAGTAAGGGAGAAGGAGGTTGAAATGGAAAATATTTCGTTACGTAATCTGTACTAAGTTAAAGTGAATTTTGTTGCAAATTTTTATTATACAAATAAAATATAAAAGCATTAATATATGTATTTTTCTTGCAACTGTCCTTTATATCTTGATACAAAGTGTTAAACATACAAATCAAACAAGTTCCAAAACAATGGGAAATCCCGGGATTCAGCCTGATTCCCGGGATTTCTCATGAGTCTTTTTTACTGCGGTATCCCGGGAGAGAAGCCCTACATCACACCCAGTGGTTCTGCTCAAACAACAATCCCAATGGCATACAACTGACTGACTGGGCGGATGATAACAACATGTACCTGGTATATGATGCGAAAGACATGACAACCTTTAGATCTGCTAGATGGTGACGTGATTACAATCCCGACCTCTGTTTTCCCACAAAAAACGAACAACGTAACCCTATTTCAATATCTAGGGCTGTCTTACAAGGTTTTCCACGCTCTCAACATCGTCCAGTAATTCTTGAGGTAGGAATCCAAATCCCACTCGTTAACTCCACTCCTCAACCTAGATGGAATTTTAACAAAGCTAATTGGGATAAATATAGATCGGAGTTGGATGCAGTGATTTGCTGGATCCCACCTGTTCCTAAAAATTATGATAGGTTCGATGGAGCCATCATCTCAACTGCAAAGAAACGCATCCCAAGATGCTTCCGTGAAGAATACATCCCTGGCTAGAGTAGAGAGAGAGCGATAAATTATATGAGGAGTACCTTAGTACTGGTGAGGCAGACGTGCCTGATGACTTAATTTACTCACTGGATACCGCGAGGAAGCAAAAGTGGATTAGTGCTGTTGAAAACATTGATTTTTCCCATTCAAGCAGGGAAGCTTGGAGTCTCCTTCGGAAACTGGGTGGCTCAAATTCTATCACTCGTTCTAACAATGAAATAAATCCAGAGGACATTGCAAATCATATCGTAAACATGTCTCGTTCTTCTATTAATCGCCTTCATAGAAGAACAATTAAACGAAAATTAAGAGAAATGAAGCGCAATTGCTCGTTTCCATCGAAGTGTGCGAACTCTTTTAGTAGCGAAGAACTAGATTCAGCTCTGTCCCAAACAAAAAACGGAAATTGCTAGAACGGGTCATATACAACCGTATCGCACCGATATTGAATGACCAGATCCCAGTCGAACAAGCTGGTTTCCGCCCCAATCGCAGTTGCACTGACCAACTGCTCACTTTAACATCCTACATCGAAGCTTGGTATCAAAAACAATTAAAAACAGGCGCAGTATTCATCGATATCTGTTGGTAATAGAACAATTATCAGTGTAAACTGTAATTCTGTTTGTAACAGTGTAATATGTACATGTCAAATTATAGTTCAGTGTATTATACTATGTCAATAAAATGTTTTGATACTTACTGTGTTGTAATATATATAATACAAAACGTGTATATTATTTCTCTCTGAACAATTAAATTCCCACAGGTTATGGGACCAGTCTACGCAAGATATTAACCTATAATTGTTAAGCAGAAACCGATTTAATATGGGAAGTTATATTCCATCGATAGAAAAATTAAAAGGGCGTGACAACTACAACACATGGCAGTTCGCTGTGAAAACATATTTGGAGCATGAGGGGTTATGGGAATATGTAATAAAAGTAGATGCAACTACGCCAGCAAAAGACACTTTGGCAAAGTCGAAAATAATTTTAATTATCGATCCGCTAAACTATGTACATATCACCGAAGCAAAAAATGCCAAAGAAGTCTGGGATACATTGAAGAAAACGTTTGAAGATTCCGGGTTAACAAGAAAAGTTGGTCTTCTCCGTGAGTTAATCACAACAGAATTAGTTAATTGTGATACAGTAGAGGAATATGTTAATAAAATCATAACAACAGCACATAAACTGTCAAATATTGGATTTATAGTTTCCGATGAATGGGTTGGCACATTCCTGTTGGCTGGACTGTCTGATGATTATAAGCCAATGATAATGGGACTAGAAAGTTCTGGAATTCCGATTACTGGTGACTCAATAAAAACAAAACTACTTCAAGAAATAAAAATTAAAAATAAAAATTCACATGACGCCGCATTTTATGGTTACAACAAAAAAAAGCAGTATAAAAATCGTAATAACTCTTCGACGGGTCCGAGATGCTATAACTGCAATAACTATGGGCATTTATCTATGAATTGTCCGAACAAAACTGATAACAAAAATCAACACAACTTTCAACAAAAATCATCATCGTCTAATAAACATCAAAAGAAAAATCTAACCTCATTTTTTGCAAGTTTGAAGATCGGATCAGCTGTAAATATAAACGATTGGTATATTGATTCCGGTGCATCATCACATATGACTGTGCATGGTGAATGGTTGCATAATATCAACGCTTCTCAAAAAAGTGAAATTATAATTGCGAATAATGATCGTTTACCGATAGCCGCTGTAGGTGATATAGAACTAGATTTGATTCTGGAAAGCAATAATGATATAGATACTGCATCTATAAAAAATGTTTTGCATGTTCCAGATCTGTCAACAAATTTACTCTCCGTTAGTCAGATATGTTCAAAAGGTAACAAAGTCGTGTTTGATATAAATGGTTGTCAAATTTATAACCTAAAAAATAAAATCGTTGCTACTGCAAATTTAAAAGACAATATGTACAAATTAAATTGTATTCCGAATTCAATACAACAAAATAAATGTATGGCAGCAAATAATGAAGTTAATAGTGAAAATATTGAACAAAAATGGAATCTATGGCATCGTCGCCTAGGTCATTTGAATCATGACTATATGATCCAACTACAAAAATCAGTCACTCCATTTTGTGATGTTCAACTAGCTGATTACACAAATGAACCATGCGTAATTTGTTTAAAAGGCAAGCAAACCAGAATTCCTTTTAAACATATTGGAACTCGTGCAACTAAAATGTTACAAATTGTACATTCCGATGTTTGCGGTCCAATGGAAATAAATTCAATAGGTGGTTCTAAATATTTTGTTACAATGATAGATGATTACACCCGAAAAATTTTTGTTTATTTTTTTAAATCAAAAGATGAAGTTAAAAATGTATTTATGGATTTCAAATATATTGTAGAAAATGAAACAGGACAGCGAATACAAATTTTACGCACCGATGGTGGTACTGAATATCAACCACTAAATAAATTATTACGTGAATCCGGTATTCAACATCAAATTACTGCTCCATATACACCGGAGCAAAATGGCGTTGCAGAACGACAAAATCGTACTATAATAGAAAAAGCTCGTTGTTTAATATTTGATGCAAATTTGCCAAAAAAGTTTTGGGCTGAAGCCGTTTCAACCGCTGTGTATATTAAAAACAGATCTCCAGCCAAAACAAATGATAATAATTTCATTCCTGAAGAAATTTGGTCAACTAAAAAACCAAATCTTAAACTTTTAAGAGTTTTTGGCTGTAAAGCAATGGTGCACGTTCCGAAGCAAAAACGTAAAAAATGGGATACAAAATCCAAAGAATGCATATTCGTTGGTTACCCAGAAGGCACAAAAGGATATCGATTGTTTGATCCTGAAACAAACAAAATAATTATTAGTAGAAATGTCGTTTTCATTGAAACTAATAAAAATAATATTTCAGTTCAACCAAAAGAAAATATGGTACAAGTGGGAGCACCGGAAATAATTGCTCAAGAAATCAAAACTGAAAATATTTTTCCGATTTATCCGATTGCTGATGAAATTATGACAAATAAAATTGATAATAATTCTGAAACATTATTGAACGAAAGTCCGATAATCAATAATGTTGAAAATTTTGATAGTTCTGAAAATGAAGGTAATTTTATTGATTTTCCGATAGATACAAACAATATAACCGAAGCAGAACACTCAAAACCACGTTGTTCCTCAAGAAAAAAAGTTGTTCCAAGAAAATTTGATAATTACGTAATGAAAGCTAATAAAAACGAATTATCAGATCCGTTAACTGTGGAAGAAGCTTTAAATCGATCAGACGCAAAATTTTGGGAAGAAGCTATGCGAAATGAACATGATTCTCTGATAGAAAATGATACATGGTCATTAGAAGATTTACCTCCGAATCGTAAAGTCATTGATTGTAAGTGGGTTTTCAAAACGAAAACAGATGCTTCCGGTACACTTCGTTACAAAGCAAGACTTGTAATCAAAGGATGTTCTCAAACAAGGGGAGTAGATTACAGTGAAACTTATTCACCAGTTGTTCGATACACATCCATACGATTTCTGATAGCAATGGCTGCAAAACTTAATCTCGATATTGATCATATGGACGCAGTCACCGCATTTTTGCAAGGCGATTTAGAAGAAGCAATTTATATGATACAACCTGAGGGTTATAACAATGGAACCAAAGTTTGCAAATTGAAAAAGGCGATTTATGGTTTGAAACAAGCCAGTATAATATGGAACATTAAATTAGATAGTGTACTATCTAAAATTGGTTTTAAAAAATCTAAAGTAGATCCGTGTATTTACTAGTCTAATTAGATCAAAAATAATAATTTTGGCTATCTATGTTGATGATTTACTTCTTTTTAGTAATTGCTCAAACTTAAAAAGGCAAATAAAAATTGAACTAAATAAGCATTTTAAGATGAAAGATCTTGGTGAAGCCAAATCATGTTTGGGAATAAATATTACCCGTGACAGAGATCAACACAAAATTTGCATTGATCAAGAACAATATATCAATGAAATTTTGAGCAGATTTAATATGTCCGAGTGTAATTCCGTTGCAACACCATGCGATGTCAACACAAAATTGACAAAAGAAATGTCTCCGAAAAATTTAGAAGAAATCGAAGAAATGAAAGATATACCATATCAACAAGCTGTTGGTAGCATTTTGTACGCCGCACAATGTACAAGGCCGGATATTGCATATGCAGTCAGTATGGTTAGTCGTTTCAATAACAATCCTGGACAACATCACTGGAATGCTGTGAAGAGAATACTTCGTTATTTAAAAGGTACATCGAATAGAAAACTCGAATTTTCCAAACAATCTAATTCCAATCTCATTGGATACTGTGATGCCGATTGGGCGAGTGATGTTGATGAGAGACGATCCGTTACAGGATATGTATTCATGATGCAAGGAGGTCCAATTTCGTGGAATTGTAAAAAGCAACAAACCGTTGCCCTGTCGACAACCGAAGCCGAATATATGGCATTGTCAGCTGCAACTCTAGAAGCGATGTGGTTTAAACATCTTGAAGGTGAATTTAAAAATGATTCACAAGCAATCAACATCTTCTGTGATAACAAAGGCGCTCTGGATCTTGCTAAAACAAATGGGTATCACGCACGTACAAAGCATATAGATATACGACATCATTTTGTACGAGAGTGTGTTGAAAACAATCATATTAAGATAACATCAGTCACAACAGATCAGATGGTTGCCGATATCTTAACCAAAGGTTTATCAGGTGATAAACACTCAACCTGCTGTATTGGACTTGGTTTAACAAAATAAATATTTGTTCTAGTGGGAGTGTTGGTAATAGAACAATTATCAGTGTAAACTGTAATTCTGTTTGTAACAGTGTAATATGTACATGTCAAATTATAGTTCAGTGTATTATACTATGTCAATAAAATGTTTTGATACTTACTGTGTTGTAATATATATAATACAAAACGTGTATATTATTTCTCTCTGAACAATTAAATTCCCACAATATCACTGCAGCATATGACACAGTCTGGCGAATTGGGATTATATATAAGCTGTTCAATGCAATACCTTGTAACACCATCTCGGGTTTAATTAACAACATACTGAGTAATCGTGTATTCAAACTTCATCTAAATAATTCCTGTAGTAGGTCCGAAATGCTTAACAATGGTTTGTCACAGGGTTCCGTCCTGGCGCCATTACTTTTTAATTTGTACATACATGACATTCCTAACACAACATCAAAGAAATTTGGGTACGCTGATGATTGGGCCCTGGCCACTCAAAACAAAGACATGGGTGTCTTGGAAGATTTGGTCTCAACTGACCTGACGATAATGAATGACTTTTCAAACGTAGAGATTATTTCCTAATCTAAGTTAAACCGAGAGTTCTTGTTTCCACTTTAACAAAAAACTGGCAAAACACGAACTATCAGTGTTATTAACGCCACTGTCATTAAATACAATCAACAGCCAAATTACCTGGGTATTACTCTCGATAGAACTCTTTCTTTTAAGCTCCACCTAGAGAATACGTCAAAAAAACTTAAAACGAGAAACAATATATTGCATAACTTGGCAGGCTCGACATGGGGTGGTACTCCAGCCACCCTCCGCACAACTGCTCTAAGTCTGGTTTACTCAGTGGCTGAGTACGGCGCACCAGTCTGGCTGAATAGCACACATACTCAAAAAGTTGACTGGCAGCTGCATACCGCGATGCGTACTATAAGTGGTACTATCAGGTCCACTCCTTTACCTTTTCTCCCTGTGTTAAGCAATATCGCTCCACCTGCACTCAGATGCTCGCATGCACTCGTGCGTGAACATAAAAAAGTAACCAACAATATCACGTTACCCTTGCATAAATATTATGGTGACCACACTAGTTGTCGATTGAAGTCAAGAAAGCCTTCACATAAAACAGCCAGCAACTTGCTGGCAACTAATTTTAATATCTTGGATACCTGGGACACCTCCTGGCATCATTACAACACTCCTGGCGTTTCTATTACTGACCCGACTTCTGCCCAGCCTGGTTTCGATCTGCCACGTCATACCTGGACTACACTAAACCGAATAAGAACGAATCATGGACGTTGTGCTAATTCTTTCTACAAGTGGGGCATCTCAGAGTTCCCTCAATGTGACTGCGGAGCTCCACAACAAATCATAAAACACATTGCAACTGTGTGTCCACTTCGACGATACAATGGCGACATCTCAGATATCCAATAGGCAACTGCTGATGTAGTAGCATGGATAGACTCACTCGATGTAAACATCTAATGTTCAAATATACTGCCCAATGTTCAAATATTTTAATATATATTTTACTTCTTAATTTTTAACTAAAAGACGCGCAATCAAATCGATTCTAAGCTCATTTAAAGTGTATTCCAGTTTTGGTTTATGTAGATTTTAAGTTTTATTTTTGTTTAATTTTTGTTTTTAATGCGTCACAAAAAAACCATACGCTAAATAAAAAAAGAGAGCTATATTAAGACAAAACTAAACTTAAACGACTGAGCAATCGTAGGAAAATCGCCTGCAATGGTAGCTTTACTATTTTAATCAATGAATGTGATGAATGTTTGAGCCTGGGTAGATCATTTCTACAAGAAGTATCGTTTGTCGCAAACATATACTGTGAAGCGCAATAGACTTAAACTTGTTCGATGATCCTTTGTTAAACTATCCTATTCAAAAACAAAGTTTAATGGGGAAAAATGCATAGGAAATTTCCTATAAAATCCTATTAAACAATTTTTTTTCCTTCTGAAATCGATTGAATCCTATTCAATTGTCCTATAAAAATACATTTAATCCTTTTAATAGAAATGAAAACATTTTTATAGGATTATAAATTCTTCAATGGGATTGACTACATTTTAATTGAATTTTCTGCGACCGTCAAATTTTTTATTAAATAATAAAGAATCCTACTTGACTTTATGATAGGACTAAACACATTTTGAAGAGTTTTGTAGTCTTAGAATTTCATATGGAATCCTTTTCGATTCTTAATGGGATTGACTATGTTTTAATTGGAATTTCTAAAACCTTCAAATTGCCTATTAAATAATAATCAATTAATTAAAATAAAATAAACATATACACCCTTAATCACTATTATTATAGTTTTTCAGCCGAGAAGCGGCTATACTTTTAACTATATATTTCTAAAATGGATAATACTCTAGTGAATTTTAACCAGACATAAGAAAAATTTCAATCGTATTTTCCTGTAAGAATTATCCATTTCCTATTGAAACTATTTCAATGCCTTCCCATAAAACTATATAGAATTCTATTGTAAAATATTGTCGTGAAATTATAATTTTAAAGTCGTATGTTCCTCTAAAAATTATACACTTCCTATTGAAACTATCTCAATGTCTGCCTGTGAAACTATTAATCCTATTGGGAAATTGTGTCGTAACAAAACAATTTTCTAAGTTTTATTTTCCTTTACAAATGATCTTTTTCCCGTTGAAACTGTTTCAAAGTTTTTCTTTAAAACTATAAAGAATCCTATTAAGGAATCTTGTCGTAAGAAAAATATTGTCTGAGTTTTATTTTCCTTTTACGTTCATTCCTATAAAAATATTTCAATAGGAAAAGTCTGATATTTAAAGGATTATGAGCTTAATTCCATTTTCCCATTGGAAATGAGTCTTTCCTACCCAATTCTACCCTTTATTTTTATGAAGTAAAGAGTTTCTCGGTTGATATCATTAAAATCGTCTTTTTCCTGTTTTCATCAATATTCTATAGGATTGTACTTTTTTTAGTGGGACAGTTTAAGCAGGGTATAGACATAAGCAGTTCCTCATTTACTTTATATGTCTACACCTTTCCTTTATATTTCTACTTTTTCACTTTTTATTGAAAGTTATAGGCATATTTAGTCTTAATAATAATGAATTAAATAAATTAACGCCTCTGAGTATCCGAAGATACCATGCCAACTACATAGGATTGCGATTCTAAATTATGATTCCTTTAGAAATTTATGAACGTTGATTTTAAAATTTTCGTAATTTAAATTACCAGAAAAAAACCACACCGGTAAGGAATGCCGAGATTGCGAGACTCGATTAAAAAAATCACGCTGAAAGACTCGTTTCTTTTGACTTTGTTATTCGAAGCGCAAAAGGATGAGCAGCTGCTGCAGCTCTGGTATAACGCAAGAATAATGCAGAGTCTGGTAAAATCAATTTGATCTCCTCCGAAACGTTTTTATCTATAACGTATTTATAAAAAATCGTTAAATCAGAACATAATCTCCTGTGCTTATATTTAAATAATCCAATTGAAATCTTTTAAATTGCAATTTAGCTAAATCTGTTATAGCTTTCATGTTAATGTTATAATTTATTCCATTTTAAAATTCAACTAAAATCTTCGGGCGGACCCTTTTTTTTTTATTTATCGATTTCATATCAATTTTTCGTTCGATTTTAACAAGTTTTCTAAAACTCGTCAAAATGAATTTCGAAAGGATAAATAATAAACGAACTCATAATTCATTCATTACCGGAATCCATCTTTATCTAAACAACCCGTGGAGACTTATTTCTTGTTGACATATGTAGTTTTTAAGGTTATGTTATTGTTTTAAATTACATAATGTTTAGATTACTTTTAAGCGCTGAGTTTACGCGAAAAATTGTTCGAAATAAAAACTGTTTTTTATTGGATTATAGTAAATATAATATTGGATCATTTCTGGTTATTAAGAAATGCTGTTCTTATTTTAAGTATGATTGTAAATATTCTAACGAAGAGATTACAAAAATTTTGGATATTATTAATAATAAAACAAATGATGACTTATTAAGGTAAACAAAATAGAGTTCGGCACCGGCAGTTGATAGGACAACGATTAAATAATTGTCTTTGATTCATATTCCACAGATACAATATTACAAAAGGAAGAATTAAAAAAATTGAAACATGGAAATTAAAACATGGAAAATTTTCAAACATCGAACAAATCTTAGAGATCGATGGTTTTGGTATCAACATTTTAGAGAAGTTCTGCAAATCGTTGATAGACAATAATGAAACAATTAGCAATGGATCAAACACTGAAAGTAACAGAGTCATTAGACGTGTTATGCTAACAGTACCAGGGTTACCAGAAAAGCAAAGACATGACATACAAACATGTACATCAATTTATATTACCATAAATAGTATTTCATGGAGCAGCTTTCAGTTGGATAAAAATAGTGAAATAATAACTCTAACAAATTGGAATCATCACGAAATTGAAGATAAGAATTACCATTTAAATGATTTAGTTAAATTAGTTAAATATTTAAAAAATTTGATACCACAAACTGACATTTATATTTTTGAAAATCCTGCAAAATTACAAAGTTCAACTTCTGGCGCAACACCGGGTGCAATCGCACAAGTAAACATAAACGTTCAAAAATCACAAATATTTTCTATGATTTCATTGATTTTAACCGAACGAAATAGCAATGAAAATTTAAATAATTTATTTTACTTAAAACGATTTTTATCTTCACGTTTGTTTGGTTTGTATATTGGTAATGAAAAAGTTTCGTCCGAAAATATAATAAAAACTTTATTAAATCTTCAGAATGATGAGGAAATTGTTCGAGAAAATGATGGATTAAATAATAGTAATTTAATGACATCAGAGATTAAGGTTAATTGTGAATTAGAATTAGCTAATCAATATAATGCATCAAAAAATGTCGAGAAGGAAATTTTAGGTCAATCATTTTTGTTAGGTTTGGCATTTATCAAACTTTGTTTATTAAAATGTAGTAAAAGTTTGCGTCTAATAAGTGATCGAACTCGATGATAGGAAAAAGGACTGTATATAGATTAATAAAAAATAAAAAACATGAAGGCCAAGTTTATTGATTTGTGTGTTTTACACACTTTTTATTTCAATTGTCTGCTAACGATCATTTACAAACATTTTATGCTAGTTAACACATTTTGTTTCACGAATAGAAGAACCGGTTCTTATGTTCGGGTGAAGGAGGCAAGATCTATTTCCCAAATTAATTATCACATCATTCTTCAAAATACTAAATTTAATTTCTTTGATATTTTATTTTTATTTATTTCTTGTACATGTTTGCAAATTCAATTAAAATTTATTATAATATACAACTTAAGCCGCTTCACTGTCTCGCTCCATCTTTGTCAATGTGTTTTTAAGCAAAATATTAACAACCATCAACACACCGGTTTTCCAAACTAATATAGTTGATAAATTGGAAAAACTATGGAAAAAAAGTGACAAAAATATAAATATTATTCATTAAAAGGTAGTACATCCTTTGAATATCCAACAAAAAAATCATACCATCGAAAATCGTTACATAGAAAAATATCAATAAAAGTCGAAAAAATAAAAAATCGTACTATAGGGCGATTTTTCTGTTCCGGTGTTTACCGCAATGGCGCTGCAAAAAGGGGATAAGAGAATAAATTCAAAAAATTTTATATGGGATTTCATACAAAACACAACTTAAATAATTTTAAAAATTATCTATGAAACTTCTCAATTTACTACAGTGAAATAATTTAAATTTGTTTATGAACTATTACTGATTATATATTAAGCATAATATGTAAAATATTTTATTTTTTCTGTCCGCAAAACAAATACGAAAATGGGTTAAATTTTTCATACAACTTTGTATGGGAAATTTTGGCAATTTTTATGTTTCTTTTTTGAGAGACTTAAAAATAATATTTTATATATTACGCCTAATATATAGTCAATAATACTTTATAATCAAATAAAAATTGTTCAATTGTGGTAAAATGAGAAATTTCTTAGATAACTTTTAAGATTATTCAAGTTGTGTTTTGTATGGAATCCCATATAAAATTTTTGTGATTTTTTCTCTTATCCCCCTTTTGCAGCGCCATTGCGGTAAACACCGGAACAGAAAAATCGCCCTATAGAAACGAAACAACCGAAAATCACAACATCGAAATTCATAACATCGAATGTCAACACTGTCGAAAAGTCATTGCATCGAAAGATCGTTGCACCGAATTTTATTCGATGTATTTCAAACATATTATATTATCGAAAAATCATAATGAATAATAATTCATTACATTGTAAAATCATTTAATTGAAAAATAGTATACTTTTGGTTGAGAGTAGTATTTAGATTTACATACTACAATTAGCGAATTTCAACTAAAATCAAATCTTTTTTCTATATTAACAGTAACGATTCACAAGCACTATACAGACTTCTTCCTTTGCTCAAATATTGGCATTCTCTCATCGTTTGGAATAAACCAGAGATGGAAACCAAAGATTTTTTTCAGTTGGTTCGGTTTTGGTTTAATAACAAATTTTTATTATGGTTTTTGGTTTGGTTTTGGTTTCTTGATATTTCAAAACTTGGTTTTGGTTTAAAGACTTTATAATTTTTTGGTTTTGGTTTGGTTTTGGTTCGGTTTTGGTTCAGATTCAGAATTTAGATTTACATTTTTATTTCTAATTAATTCTCGATATTCAAATAAAAAACTCAGACAAGTGCGAATAAAATTCGCTCGCTAAGGGTTCCTTGGATGTAAAAGAACACAATATCAAAAACTATTGACCAAAAGTTGTGTTGTAATGTCTTTATATTTCCAGACCATAGACGCATAACAAAATAAATGTGAAATCGTAAATGTCAATAGTAATAGTAAATTACAATCAAATCTATGTTGATGACTCAAAAAATGATACTTTAGGTTGAATTTGATCCATAAATGTTTATGGTAACTCAAGAAAGATCTGAATTTTGCACTTTTTTGACAATAACTCAAAACTGTGCACCGCAAAATTGTAAAGAAAAATTGCAATGTTTTCTAAATTAGGTGCTCTTTCAAAAGACACTTGACGAAATTTTAAATAGTGTTTTTACCTCTTCTCATTTCCACCCCATTAATAAATTTAATTATGAGTTTATGACACTTTTATATATTTTTTATTAAAAACTTACTAATTTTTCTATCATTTCAATTACATTTGAAGATTTTCGATCAGTTAGGTTCGGAGCTAATCGAGGTAAGAAAACACGAAGAAAACGTCATTATTCAAAATTATACAAAAAAGGTGAGGTGTAAAATTCCAAAATAAATATTTAAGGAATACTGAAATGAAGCCCTTTCATATGATATCCTACTTGAATCTATAAAAAAATGTATTTTCTCAAAGGTCTCACATCGTACCCCTGTAAACCAAACGAAAACCCCTTTAGTTTTATTTGTATCCGTCATTTCATGCGAACAGATTAGTTTTATACGCACCTCAAATTTCAGGCCCATAGAATTTATAGATATAATGTGAAAAACTCGTTTTACTCTCACCAATAGTGTTCCGTATAAAAATCGGAACCCCAAAAAGCTTTATTCTATTAATAAGTCGCATTAAAGAGAATGTGGTGGGCACACTTGTCTTATAATATAACACGTATAGGCAATGGATTCTAATTCTGTTCCAACCAACGATAAACCTCGATCCTGCAGACTCACTTGGTGTAATTTTAAAATGTAGTAGTTTCAAAAAGAAATGAGAAGATATTTTCAATTTATGTTGGTAATGGAACATATTTTTTACTATAAAACCGAACCGTGAACCAAACAGAAAAACATTGGTTTATGGTTCGGTTCAACTATTATTAAAAAAACTGGTTTGGTTTTGGTTTGGTTTAATAAAATCATTTTGAAAATGGTTTGGTTTGGTTTTGGTTTTGGTTCGGCAAAATTTCCTTGGTTCAGTGGTTTTGGTTTGGTTCAAACGAACCGGTTTCCGTCTCTGGAATAAACACTAATGTATTATTAAGAATTTTACTCTTAATATCTATAAAATGAAATTGCTCTTAAAGAAATACATTCCCTTATAAATGGTGAGCTTCTCCTGGACTGGAAAACAGGACGGTTTTACACGAGGCGTTTCTTTTCATATATGTATCAGAACTGTTATGCGCCGTGCCGAGGGCTAACAGTAATTAATTTAAAACAATATTTTATTTTAGATAATATTTAATTAATATTTATTTATATATTTTCACTTTCACATGATTATACAGTAAAGAAAACACTTTCTCTATTTTACTCTTAGAAAAACTAAGAGCAGAATAACTCGATTCGCTAACGAACGATACTTAAATTCTAAGTTTTTTTAATAAACTCGATTATGTACCTTATTCCACTAGTTTTTTGTTATTTGTAGTATGTTTCGTTTTCGTTTATTATTTATTTAAAAATAAAAATTACATTTAGTTTGAATATTTATATATTTATACGTTAATGTTCTAGTTCGTTCTCCAAAGAAAAGTAAAGTGACGCTTTCATATATTTAAATCATCGAACTACGTTTTCAATCTTGAATACAATAACAAAAATATTATTACAATAGAGACCTTAAATAATAAATTTAAAAAGATTTTAGAAAACCGAACTCATATTGGTTCTTCCAATTACTACATTTCGGCCATTCTGATGTCACGATCGACCCGATTTGGCAGGTATGGCTTCATGTTGTATACAGCATAAACACTCTTAAACGGACGCTGAGATAACTGTTGTCCGGGAACGTCCTCGATGACGTATCGATCGCCTGGCAACGTTTACGAAATCTGATATGGTCCTTTGAATTGTGGGAACAACTTGTGATTCATACCTGGTGTCATTACATAGTATTTGATGTAAACCTCAAGTCACCGATTTTATAAACATACGCTTTTTTTCTTTTCCGGTCAAAATTTTGTTTATTTTTTAGAGAACCGTCTTTTATGTTTTCAATTACGCTCTTTCGAATATTAACCATTTCGCGCTCCGGCTCTTTATTTATAGATGCAACGTATCTTTCGATTTCATCATTTTTTGTTCTTTGATTTATTCCGAATAGCGCGATGGCGTCATTTTAATACTTCGATTTGATGTATTATTGACGGCAAATTCAGCTTCATTTAGGACTTTGTCCCATTGTTGATGTTTAGATAGGGAAGTTAATTTCGTTATGATTGTTCGAATATCACCATTAAAACGTTCGACTTGCATAAGCATAGCACTGGATCGGTTGTAAGCTTTTCCCTTAGCAATAAGAAGGAATCGTACTCTTTTTTACCAAATTTAAATTGAACGTCTTTTTTAATTTGTTGATATAACGGTTTAGCAATTGTTTAAAAATTAGGTACGAATCGTCTAAAAAAACTCGTTAATCTTATGAATCGGTGAAGTTCGTGCGTATTTCGTGATATTGGATAATCTGTTATGGGCATTGTATGTCGTGCACTAGGACGAATTTGACTATCACTAATAAATAAATATTCTATTTATCGTCTAAAAAATTTACATTTTGATAATTGTATACTCAATATTGCTGTCGGAGTGACATGAGTAAGACATTATATATTCGAATGGGTAGAGTTGTCACACCAAAATTTTACTCACTTATAAACTATATAAAAAAAACTTCACAGAATTTTTATAAATTTAATTTTAATTTTTCAATACCAACACGGGTTTTTAACAACTACATAATTGTATTTGCAAACAATTTTGATGCATTAGATAGAGAACTTTCTCGAGAATAGAAAAGTGTTCGTCTATAATGGTAGTAGCTATAAGTATATCATCGATATAAACTATAACACTTCCTTCGTAAATAAGGTCTTTAAAAATGTCCGAGATAAACCTTTGGAAAACGGCGGGCGCATTAAATAACCCAAATGGAGTTTTCAGGTATTCGTATTGCGGTGAACCGTTTCTTTTATTAACAAGAACAATTCGACTAGCATAATCGCTATTGCTAGGCCGGATTATATTTTTCTCCAACAGCATTCGAACCCAAACTTTTTACAATTTCGCGATCGCGTATAAAGAGTTTTTGCGATTTGCTGTATACGTTTTTATCCGATAGTAGTCTAATTTTCATTTCGTGTTTTGTTGAGTATAATATAATTGTTAGGAGATCACAATAGATTTTGATAGAAATGTTCTCGAACATGAAACACTTATATTCTATTAGTTTCACAAACTTTATTTCATTAATTTAAAATTTAATTATAACAATAATTTTGTTTATGTTATTTTATTTGAAATGGATTTTCAAATAAAATTTTGATAAAAATGTTCTCGAACATGAACTTGAAACACTTATATTATAGTTGAAATTTAATTATAACAATAATTAAGTTTATATTATGGTATTTTATTTCATCCTATTTAAACGGACCCTTTAAAAGATCTGAATTCTTTAACAACAAACAAAATTTATTTATATAAAAAAAACAACTTGACTTACAAAAATGAACTTATTTATAATATGGAATATTCAATCGAAAAAATGAGTTCTTCAAATGAACTTATTTGTAATATTTAATTGACATATTGAATTACATGTGTATCAAAAGTAATGGGTGGTATGTTTACACAACACCTTCCCCCTTAAAAAAAAGATGAAACATTTTGATGTTTTATGGCTTATTTAAATTTAATTAACTTTAATTATTTTTTTTTTTTATATATATATTTTAGTGATTTCATTATTTGAATTTATTTCAATATTATTCTTTTTTTTTAAGTTGATTGAATTCTTAATTTAAATTTTAAAATTATTTTAAATTTTTTAGCATTGAAAATATATAAATTTGATAAATAATTAAATAGGAAATGTTTAAAACTCTTCAATTTTGAGAAAACAAAATTGTTCGAGAACTGAAATTTACTTTACTGAAATCTACAAAGATATAATTAACCAAATTAATATCCTATTTTGCAGATGTTTAACATTTTGTTTTTCTGTATTATTAAAGAAACAATTTTAAACGATTATTATGAACTTTAACTAGTTTTCCTTTTATTTTAATTGTGAAAACACAGGAGAGTCTATTTTAATTATCTCATATGGTCCATTTCTTGATGGCATACATTTATTCTTAATATGTGATTGTAATGTAACTTTATCACCGACTTTAAAACTAAACATATTAATGTTTTTATCGTAAATTTCTTTTTATTGAATTTTCTTAATAACTAGGTTTTCTTTCGATATTTTCCAAGCCATACGCAATCGATTTTTTAAAATCTTTACTATAATTACTAAAATTATAAATTGGTTGAGGATCACGCTTTAAAGAACTTGGCAACTATGGTTTAAACCCGTACAGTAATTCAAAAGGTATAAATTGAGTTGATTCATAAGGAGAAGAATTATACGAAAATGTTGCAAAATATAACCATTCATTCCAATTTTGTGGATCATTAGCACAAATTTTTTGAAATATTCTCCTATTGTTCGATGAGATCGTTCAAGACCACCCTGAGTTTGTGGATGATATGTTGTTGAATTCATTTTATTAATTTTCAAAAGATTGCAAACGTTTTTAAAAACACTGCTCAAAAAATTTGATCCTTGATCCGTCAATAAATTATTTGGAGCTCCAAATTTATAAACTAAATTTTTTACGAAAGCTTCAGCCACTAATTCTGCTTCCTGATTGGGAAGTTAGACCCTTGGTCTGTTAATATTGAATGAGGTGAACCAAAAACACAGACCAGATTTTCAACAAATGCTCTCGATACCGTCTCAGCCTCCTGATTTGGTAAAGGAATTGCTAATGAATATTTTGTTAGATCGTCCTGCATAGTCAAAATATATTTATTATTATTAAAGCTTGATGTCAGAGGACCAACAAAGGTTTTGAGGATGTAGTAGTGATTTTCATTGGTAATTTGGTATTTCGGCTGTGTTTATTTTTTTGACAATATTCGCAATCTTTAATATAGCTCTCTATGCGATTAAACATGTTTGGCAAATAATAATATTGTTTTAATCGGTTATAGGTACGCGTTATACCCTGATGACCACCAAGAGGTGAGTTATGAAAATCAGATAGAATATTTAAGATATCTTTTTCAGACTTTAATTCGGTTATTTCAGGATTTTGAATATTTAGATTTTTGGAGTCATCATCTGAATCATCTTCAGAATTATCATAGGAATTGTCATCTGACTTGTCATTGGTTTCATCATGAGTAATATGGTTCGTGTTACATGATGAACTCTTTGGGTTCGGATCAGAGTTATTGATCAGAGCTATAGTCAGGACCTGTATTTTATTGTCAAAATTATTATCTATTTCAATTCGACTCAAAGCATCGGCATTTCGGTTGATACTGCCCAGCTTATGAACTATTTTGTATTCGTATTCGTCTAGCTTAATACGCCATTTGATAAGCCTTGAAGATGGAGTATACTGCATAGCCAAATAAGTGGTTATCGATCCGTTATAATTTTGAACTCTCGACCATAAACATAAGGGCGAAAATGATTAACTGCCCAAACGATGGCCAACAACTCCTTTTCGACTGTTGGGTAGTTGCGTTCAGCTCTATTTAAAACTCGGCTAGCAAATGCAATAGGAAGATCAACGGTACTATGCATTTGGGATAATACAGCACCAATTGCGACATCACTTGCGTCAGTCGTAATGATAAATTCTCGAGAAAATTCAGGATACTGCAATATTGGCGGAGACGTAATACATGTTTTTAGAGTTGTAAACGCTTCATCGCAAAATTCATTCCAATAGGCGAACTAATAGGCGAATGTAAAAACATTCGTTTGTTGGGTGTCACAGTTTCAAATGACCTACTCTGGAACGATCATGTAATGACGATGGCAAAAAGCGCGTCTAAAACACTCGGCCTCCTAAATAGATGCAAAAATTTTTTCACTCCATACCAATTGCTCCATGTTTATAAGTCCTATATTCGTCCCTGTATGGAGTACTGCTGTCAAGTTTGGGGTGCTGCTTCTGTTTCCATCTTGGCCCTCTTGGACTCTGTTCAAAAGCGGGCTATACGAATTGTGGGTGATCGAGCTTTGACATCAAAACTTGATTCCCTACAACATCGTCGCACTGTTGCTGAGCTCGTTGTTTTTTACACATATCGTCATCAACAGTGCTCAGATAAAATCAGCGGCATCATGCCTCAAACTTATTCTTAACCCCGTTTCACTCGGCAATCGGCTACCGCAACCAGTGAGACAGACGAGATCCCGCGCTGTCATACTGGCAGATCGCAGAAAGACTTCTTTGTCCGAACTGCATACAAATGGAATAGTTTGCCTAAGGGTTCCTAGTCTCAGGTGGCTTTAACCCGCAGACGTTTAAAAAAAGCGGCATTTGTTTGGATTGAGCTTCAAATTATTTTTGCGTAGACATAGGCTGGGGCCGTTATGGATTTTTATAGCTGAAATAAAAAAAATTAGTAGCAGGTAACAGCCGGCTGGAATATATAGTTGAGGTCATAAACAATGAAAAAAAAAACTTTCGAACTTGAGATGAAGGGAAGTAGTGAAATGGGGTGCTGTGTAAGGGGAGAAAACAGTTTTTCGTTATTTGTAACGAAACGAGGCCTCCTAGAGAAAAGTGTTTCATACAAAAGTTGTAGATAATAAAAAAATCTAAAACTTTTGTGAACACATTTTTCGACATAACCTCAAAGTTTGCGAGAAAATGATGTAAAACCGATTTTTCTGTTTTTTTTTTTTTTTTCGCGTGAAAATTATTTAATTTTAATGAAACTTTGAAAAAGTACGTAATTATTTGCGCATAATAAGCAAGAATTTTTTCAATTATGGAAAATAAATATTTTTCGAGATGTTACCATTTTTCCGAAAAAACACCCCTATCTCCGGCGAACAACTTTATTGATGTTTTTTTGAATTTTGATGTTGTTCTAGTGCTTATTTTTTTTGTCAAGATGTCTACTCTCAAATAGTATATCGATTTTAATGATTTATTGTTATTTTGCAGCTTAAAGTTTAGAAAAACCGAAAAAAAAAATTTCGAATCTCGAACTTGTCGATTTTTTTAATTTTTTTCAATTTTTTAGCATATTTATGTTAATAGTTCATAATATTTTAAAGAAAAAACTTTCTTTGGTATAAAATAAATAAAGTTGAATGAATTTACTTATTGGAAACAGCGCTTAAATTGAATAAAATAAAAAATAAAAAAATGCTGTTACGTATTCAAACAGAAAAAAATTTACAAAGTTTAAAATTTAACAGCATACTATAGGGTTGCCACGTGTCCTACTTTCTTTAGGACAGTCCTACTTTGGAGCAAGAATGTCCTACGTCCTCCTTTAATATAAAAATGTCATACTTTAGGCAAACTGTAATACAATATCTTACACTGAAAAAAATATATTTTTTTTCTACCTATATCTCTCAATAAACGCTCTAGCAAAATAAGTAATTGTTATTGCACCTTTACTTATATTAAAATTGTAACAAAAATAAGCACTAGAACAGCATCTAAATCCAGAAAAACATCAATAAAGTTGTTCGCCGGAGATAGGGGTGTTTTTTCGGAAAAATGGTAACATCTCGAAAAATATTTATTTTCCATAATTGAAAAAATTCATGCTTATTGTGCGCAAATAATTACGTACTTTCACAAAGTTTCATTAAAATTAAATAGTTTTCACGCGAAAAAAAAATAAAAAACAAAAATCGGTTTTTCATCATTTTCTCGCAAACTTTGAGGTTATGTCGAAAAATGTGTTCACTAAAGTTTTAGATTTTTTTATTATCTACAACTTTTGTATGAAACACTTTTCTCTAGGAGGCCTCGTTTCGTTACAAATAACGAAAAACTGTTTTCTCCCCTTACACATCACCCCATTTCACTACTTCCGTTTATCTCAAGTTCGAAAGTTTTTTTTTTCATTGTTTATGACCTCAACTATATATTCCAGCCGGCCGTTACCTGCTACTAATTTTTTCATCTCAAAAAGGTAACGGCCCCAGCCTAACATTCAAATATATCTTTTAATTTGTTGTTATGGTCTAACAAGTTAGTACCATAAACCACAATATCGTCAAGATAGACAAAACATTTTACTCCAATAAGACCAGATAAGACACTATTCATTAGCCTTTGAAAAGTGGAAGGGGCCCCCTTAAGTCCAAACGGCATGCGTATGAATTGGAAATGCCTAAGATTTGAACTAAAAGCAGTTTTAGGTTTATCGTCGGGATTTAAAAGAACCTGATGGTATCCGTTTGCAAGATCTAGTGTGCTGAAGTATTGGGCCTTTCCCAACTGATCAAGAATTCCTGTTATGTTGGGGAGTGGAAAAACATCACCCACAGTAATTTCGTTCAGCTTACGAAAATCGACTACATCGCGCCAGGTTTTATTGGCATCTTCCGACTTTTTGAGCACAGCAAGCAAGGGAAAATTCCACGGACTTTTACTGCTTTCAATTATATTTTTGTCCAACATGTCTTTAATTTGATTATTTAATTCTAATTTTATTGATTCCGGTAGACGGTATGGTTTCTGATAAATTGGCACAAAATTTGGTTTTAGCGGAATATTATGCATAACAGACTCAGTAACGGTTAATTCATCTCCTTCTAAATGAAAGATGTAATTGTATTGACGACATAATTTAAGGATTGCACTTTTTTCTTCGAAATTTAAACCGTCGATGTGAATTTCCCATTCTAAGGTTTGTAACCTACCCTCAATTTTATTGAACCAAGAATTTATGGGGAAAAGATTGTATTCAGTAAGTTGATCTGTCCTTAAATTGAAATCCTGCAACTCAATTAGGTTATTGGTTGTGTTAACAACACTAATTACAACAAAATTATTTTCCGGCTATATAATGGAATTTGCAATAAAAAGACCTAGTTGACAAACAAATTGTTTCACCATCAATGCATTCTTTTTTTATAATGCTAATATCAGCACCAGTGTCAACCAAGAAGGAGTTAGAGGTTGACTTTGAAATATCTAAACTTAGATCAATGAATTGAGTATTACAATAAAAATTAACAAATGAATTAGGATTTTCAGAAATTTTATTAGAAGATAAATTCCCCAAAACAAGCTCAGAAGAAGATTTAGTATTTAAGGATTGGCATTCTGAGTTTGGGCTAGAAGAAAAAGAATTGGGATTTACAATTTCTGATTTTTTTTCATTTATTATTGGATTTGAAGAAGAATTTGAATGCAAAAGAATCGTTGGACTTGAACACTCTATGACATGTGTTTGACTCGAAGCGTTGTGTTCGGATTTGGCAGTTCGAGTCTCTGTAAGTTTTCCGAGTTATTTATGTCATCACCTCTCTTAGAATCATTGTATTTTTTCTTTCTGCAATTTATTATATAATGACCAAAAATTTTACAATATGCACAAACAAGATTTGTTCTGGTTTGCTCAGGTTTAAATTGTAAATTTACAGCAAAATTAGAATTGTCGTTTTTAATGTTACTTGAAGTTGGATGAATATTGCTGTTAGAATTTCTATGATTAGTAGTTAGATAATTATTATTGTTGGAATTTCTTTTAAAAAAACAACTTCCAGTAGTATGTCCAATTTTATTACAATTATGACATCTCGGTGATTGATTTCGAAAAGAATTTTGGGTGTGTGAAGGCAATGAGGATGATCGAGAAATTTCAATAGTAAGTTCTTCTTCACACGCTTTTGAAATAGCATCTTTCAAATTTTCAAACCGTCAAGCTTTTATAATGAGTCTCAACGACTCATGTAATCCGTCAGTGAAAGATCGCAAAGCAGTCTTTGAATTTAAACTTTGAATTATTTTCAAAGCACCAGTTCCTTCACTTTTGATACATGCGTCATTTGATTCAGTTAAAATCTTTTGAATACGGTTAGCATATGTACGAACATTTTCATTTTTTAGTTGTTTTATTTTTACTAATTCTAATTGTTTTGTGAGATGGAATGACACTCACCAAACTGTAATAACAGTTCCCCTTTCAAATCGTCCCATGAATCAAAAGATGTATATTTCACAACGTCATAAGCAACATCACCAAGCTTTGATTTTAACAAATTATTAAATTTTTTAATTTCTGTATCTTTTAGAGAGTCGCGGCGACAATATCGCAACACGAAATAAATTTATGAAGATCTGAACTATCCCCATTAAAGTCAGGAATAATTTTTAATGCGAAATCGGAATTTAAGCTTAAGGTCATTTTGTTGTTATGCTTTTTTTCGAAAGATTTATTTAAATGATCCACAAAGACCTCAATTTTACACAAGGATTTTGAAATTGATTTACGCTTAAATTTTGAGATGTGACGCGTTCTAAGGGCAAGAACATTTGAATCCAATTCTATGTCAGACATAAATTAATGAACAGATTGTATGTGACATTGTGACAGATAATGCAACATAAAATTAATTTGATCAAAGTATTATACAACACACAGAAAATTCAAAAGAAATTAGTTATAATAAAGTAAATAATTAATACCGACAAAAATTTGCTGATGTCTTCTTCTTCTGATGATGATTTAAATATTTGAAAACTCCATCCATCCCAAAAAAGTTATTCTTAAATTTAAATGATTTCTTCTTGACTAAACTGATCCATTAGAGTTCATTCAATTTGATATATGCGTTATGAGGATTTGGGTTGTATAGCCATATACATTTATTATTCATATATTCTAACTTTTATTATGCAACATCATGCATATTATGCAACACCACTTTTATTATGCAATTACAACTGGTTTTAAATATGTTTTTGCCTTATTTAAATGGTTACAATGTTTTTTTCATATTATTTTGTGCACTTAATAAAAATCATTAAAGTTTGATGATTTTAGATAAAATTTTTTCGTTCTTATATTGTTTATAATTTTCAGCACTGAACCACAATACTAGTTTTGTAAACTAAACTGTTTAAAATCACTGAATGACTAATGTAATTAATTATTAACATTAAAATAACTATAGTTTGTTATTGATTTTAGGGTTACAATCAATTGAACATTCAATGTATTTATGCGTTTTTTGTTTTTAATATGGCTGACTGGTCGATTAAAAGTACAAAGATATCGTTTCGTTATTGTTTTTTGTCATAATGGACGCTACGGAAATTATATTCACACAATAATTAGACATGCTTTTATAAAAAATATTTTTAACTTGAATTGATTTTTTTTTTTTTAAATTGTTTAGGAAAAACTGAAACAAATTCAGTATCCCACCGCTGTCACCATTTTGTGATAATTAGATTTAGGATTTATTCACTAATTTTTAATAAAACACAAATTTTATTTAATTATTAAATTTATTCACAAAGTGTACTGGTTAATTTCTGCGAACAAACTCTGTTTTTGTATATTAGAAACAATGGCTTTTTTAATTACAAACATGGATAGACCATCGATATTTTATCCTATCGTTAGTGTGATCAGATAAATTTTAATAATAATAATATAATATAATAGATGTCATTACTATATAATATAGACATCTTTGTATCTAAGAATATAGATGTCATTAAAATCGAAATTAGGGATAATACAACAATTGTAACTACTTATAATTAGAGAGGTTTAGATTTGGATTTTATTTAGATTGAAATATTTATGTTGTTTATGTTATTTGAGATATGGATTGGGTTGTTAGGATCGGTTAGATCGAATGCTGGGGATGTTTGTTGGGATAAAACTGTTAATTGGATTTAAGTTTTAAAGAAATATTGAGAACTTACATTGTAGTAAGTTTGAAGTTTGTTTGAGAACGTTTGAGCATTGGTTTAATGACTTGTGTTTGTTAGCGATATGTTGTGGTTTCGGTATGGATCCACTACAACTTTCAGCTTATCTATCCCAGTAGCCATATTTTGAACCACCATCTTTTTCATATTATTGACATTCAAATGTCCTAAACGAAAATGCCATAAACTTTACGATGTCTTGTCCAATTTTTCCACATCAGCAATTTCCGCAAACACACTTCTTTCTATGTAAAAAGTTGCTTGAAACAACTGACTATTACGACGAGCAGTAAACATAATTTTATTATTTTTTGAAATATATGCATCATCACCATTAAAAACAATTTTATAACCCTTTTCAGTTAATTGACGAATTGACATCAAGTTGCATTTAAGATTTTCAACAAACAAAACGTTTTGAATCGTTTTCGTTGAACAATCATCATTGAAAAATGTTTTTATTGAAATATCGCCTCGCCATTTTGCTACCAATGATGCATCATTCTTAACAGTTGAAATAACAATCGGTTTAATTATTTCCATATTGTTAAAAAATTCTTTATTGTTAACGATATGATGTGTTTCTCCTGAATCCAAAATAAAGTCTATTTGCTTAAAAACATCACCTAATTTTTTACTAGTATAGCATGATGCAATATCTACGTTTTTTGTAGTTTTTCCACATTGTTCTTTACAAATTAAAAATTCTGCGTCATTATCTTTCTCTATACAATTTGCACTTGCACCTTTTTTACCGTGATAATTATTATTTTTCTTTGAAAACTTAACTTTACAATTTGCTTTAATGTGGCCCATCTTTTTACACCGATGACAAACAATTTTTGAAAAATCCGCTTGCATAGCCACTGAATCATTTGGTTTAACAACTCGAACATTATTAGCAGCACGCTTTCCACATTCGTCCAAAAGACAACTTTTAACAAACTCAACTGTTAATTTCGTTGTGTCCATTGTTTCAAATGCCGTGACTAAACCATCAAGAGTTTTTGGTAATGTTAAAATTAAGTGACATACAATGTCAAGGTCGTCACCGTCGTCATATCCTTCCGTCACTTTTTAACGTTTCCTTTGCTTTTTTATCAGAAACTGAACTTAGTAATGTGTCTAATGGTGTTATTAAAAATTTATTCAAACATTTTTCCTCTAGTAAAATGTTTATACGATATTTCCAATTCGAGAAATTTGTACCATCAAAAGGTTTTACTTGCTGCATATTTGATTCCATACTGAAATACCAATAAAATTTAATAAAAATGTTTGATTTTAAAAAAACACAATATATTTCAACAACACGAAAAAACCACACCCTCAATTCAATAAAGTCTCTTTTTGTGTGCGATTTTTTTATTACTTCAGAAAATCTACCTTTAACACAAAAATTCACAAAATAAAAACTTTTTATCTTGAAACAAATAGTTTTACTTCACTTGAATTGATTACTAGGACCATAACCTATTAATTATAATAAAACAAATAGTTTTAATTGCAATGGAATGTTTTATTCCGTGTTGCTACTTTGTTACAGTAAAAAGTGAAGTGTCATTTTTATGATGATAGCTATATAAAAACAAATAGAAGACACAGTCACATTCAAGTTGTACAAAATAGAAGGCATAGTTATATTCTAGTTGTACAAGACTTTTTGTTAATGATAAATTAGTATACTATCACCAGATGATTCAAATTAAGCAAGTTTTGGCTAAGCGATCTCACTGGATGCTTTCTGTGCATTTCTTTTTTAACCCTGAACTCATCCTCTGAAGCGGTGTTTGTGAATTTCCCAAGTCTTTTTTCTTCTTTATCTTCTTTAAATGTACAAAATTCTTTTGATATGATACGAAAATCACCTTGCTCTTCCCAATTACCATCTTCTAGGTTCGGCTTAATTTGATTTTTAATAGCAATTCTAGGTTTAACTTTAGAGTTTTTAACAGGATAAAAATATTTATTTTCTACAATAAAGGATGAAGGTACGGCTTGAATGAGTGTTCCTCCTTTTGTCGGGGTTTCAACTATGACAAACATCTTTATTTATATTTTTCTAAACGAAAATTTGAACTTTATTAGTTTGTATGTTGTAGTAAAACCAAAAACAAATAATAAAATTTCTCAATATTCCAAATTATAAACATATAAATCTCTATTCCAAATTATAAACAAGTCCAACAAAAACGCAACACTGACCTAAACTCTAGTTTTTCATTTCAATCAATTACAATTTCATAACACCTTTTTCGCAAATCCTACATTTATTCCAATTTTATTAAAACAATACTTCCGCGATAATAACCTAAATATTTATTTAAATTAAAATAAGCGTTAATTTCGCGAAATTACATTATGTAATTTTTAATAAAAGTAAATAAAAACAAAAAACTAAAGTTTGGTCAGTGGATCGATTTTATAGCAATACCAACTAATAATAAGGTCAACGAGTCATCGTTTTTTAATTATATAAGTAAGTTTTTAATTAATAATCAGAGAGTGAATTTTTAAATTAAATCAAATCAAGTCAGTGAGTAAATTTTAAACAAGCGAGTTCGTTCAGTAAATTTCGAAAAACAAATCAGGCAGTAAATATTCTATATTAAATCGAATCAAGCAACAATTAAGTAAATTAAGCAGTCGTTTTTACAAACAAATCATGAGTCGTTTTATACAAATAAATTCAATCAGTCATTTTGTCAGTTTTAATCGGTCGTTTCAAATAATTTAATCAAGTCAGTTCGTTTTCAAGTAAAAATTAATAAAAACAGTGAGTCGTTGAGTTGAAGCAAAACAATTAGTAATTAAGTAGCAAAGTAATTATTAATTAAGCAGCCAAACAGTCGAAGTCAAGTGAGTTCTAAACTAGTAACAAAAAAATATAATTTACAATTACAATTATACCACTACGTAATCTGTAATATGTATGAATAAGTGTTTGTGAACATAATTAGAGGAATTCTAAATCTAAACTAGTGACTTACCAAATAAAATGTTTATTAAATGAATAAAGTTTTTTTATATTTACAAAAGTAATAAAACAAGTTTTGTGGTGACTTATCTACCAAATAGGCAAAGTTTTACAAGTTTACAATAAAAACTTCACAATATCAACAGGGACTGAGTTTTATTTGATATATAAAATAAATAGTAGCGGCCAAATCGAAGATTCCACTACATTTTGTTACATTAACCAAGTTTGAATATAAGTAGTGTATCGGAAATATTTCAATACGGATTCAATATATCGATACATTTACATTATTTAGTAGTGTTGAAGTTTTAGCACTACAACTTATCATATAGTAGTATTCTTAACCATATTTGCACTACAATGTCTTAATGGGAAAAAACATTTGTATTATCATTATAATAAATGAAAAACATTTTCATAAAAACATTGATTGGTTTGAAACATATAATTTCAATTAAATTTCTATATTTTAAAATATACTTTTTACTGTTTATTTCTAATTTTTTATGGTTTAAACCAAACAGATACACAAGAAATAATAAATATAATAACCGAAATAACAAAACAAAACTATTTCATACATAACAATGAGTATTATCAACAAACAGAAGGATTACCTATGGGAAGCCCACTATCTGGAACTTTAGCCGAAATATATCTCAACGATTTTGAAACAAAATATATACATAATAACTTAAATCCACACAAAGGAAAACTCATTTATTGGTATCGTTACGTTGATGGTATAATTTTATTATTCAAAGGAACGAATAGACAGCTTAATCTATTACACCAATACATAAACAGCACAGAACCTTCCATTAAATTCACGTTAGAAAATGAAGAAAATAACACAATAAACTTTTTGGATTTATCAATCAAAAATGTAGATTCAAAACACACATTCAAACTATTCCGAAAACCAATCCAAACGGATCAAACAATAAATATTAAATCACATCATCCATACCAACATAAACTAGCTGCCTACAACCACATGATCAATAGACTGAACAATATACCTATGAATGCAGAAAATTATCAAGACGAATTAAACAATATAAAATACATAGGCAGTAAAAACGGATATAAAAACAAAATAATTGACACATTAAATAGAAAATATAAAAACAAGAAAAATTTGCAAACTCTAACAACATTGAAGAATGAAGAGAAATTAGCAGGCAAAAAATACGTAGGCGTAACATACAATAAAACAACATTCAAAATAATGCAAAAAACTTTAAAAAAATATGGATATGTATCCGCTTACAAAAACGGATATGTATCAGCTTACAAAAACAAAAATAAAATAGAAAATTACCTAAAAACCAAAAAAACCCAAACCTTAGACACAGGTGTTTATAAGCTTACCTGTGACGACTGCAGTAAATTTTATATAGGCCAGACGGGGCTGTCCTTAAAAAGATTTATTGAGCACACCAATGAAATTAACAGAAGCGATCCAAAATCCAGATATGCCCAACATTTAAAAATAGAAAAACACAAATACATCAATATCAACACAAATTTAACCATATTACATAAAAACAGAAAAGGACAACATCTAGATAGATTGGAAAGAATAGAAATACATAAACATAAAAACAATAACAACATTTTAAATGATAAAATCAACACTAAAACTAATAAAATATTTGACATAATAATAAAAAATAGCAGTTGAAATAGTATATAAGTAATAGTTTAAGCAAAAATTGTAATAATAATTTAAGAACTGAGGATTACGTAAGTCGAAATCGATATTCTATAGAATAAAAAATAAAATTCAAATTGTTACTATAAGGAAGTTTATATTATTATTAATAAAATAAAAAATTAAAAATAAACAGTAAAAAGTATATTTTTAAATATTGCATTTTAATTTTTATTGCATTTTACGTTGAAAATCGTTTGGTTGGGAAGAAGACATAGCTAATAAATTACGAGATACTTCTTTAACAGCAATTGACGGTAGTCTGTGGCGTAAATCACCACTTATCCACATTCGAATCAGTTTTTTTACAACACCCAATAAAACCACATGAAGATAGTCTAAAGGAATTTGTTTAACCATATCGAAGTCTAATTCTTCTAAGGGTGACGTGTAATTGTGATGATTCTCATCAAATCTTCGTCTAAATGAATCGTTTGTTCTAGGTGCAGATGTACATTCTGGAAATGTCATAGGTGAGTTCAAATAAAGCCCTTCTTGGCAACATTTACTGCAGGTATTCTGCATGTCCTTTGATACCAGAAAGTAGAGCCTTGGCTGGTGCATCACAGATATATACCCTAACTTTAACTTTTATTTGTTTGCCATTAAAAGAATAATTTTCCAAAATTTCTTTAAGTTCATTAATATGGGGTCTTAAAAAATCCGAAAAACATTTTGGCTTACTGTGACAATGATATACCCCGACAGTTGAAACTGGGGCATCTGGTATATTGTAAATTTTAAATAAAATGAGCCAAAATCCACTATTATTGTTTTTTGAAATTGGGAGTCCATCTATGTTGAAATCCAGAACTATTTCATTTAAATCTTCACTAAGATAATGTTCTAAGAGTTTGTCGAGTGATTTTTTCAAACGAATATGCATATATTTCCCCGGAGGCATATCATGAATAACATGGCTTTTGGGGGTTTGGAGAAGCGTTGTGCTATCTTTAGGGAGTTCTGGATGGCCGTTATTTCTCAAAAAAGTTAACATTTCATAAAGAGCATTATTTGTTACATCATTAGAAAATTTCCATTTTATAAAAAAATCTGCATAACTTTCAAAATTGGGGGACTCATTATTATCCTCATCCTCACTACTTGAAACTGATTTTTCACTATCACTCTCAAATTCAGAAGTATTATCGGATAAAATATACTTTTTTTGTAATGGAATATTTGGTTCATTTAAATGATGACTAGGAAATCTTCTCTTAAATGTTGTCTTTGAGACGTTGCACAAAAGCTGATATGATGCCGCCATTGTACGTTGCTAAAAGCAACGGAAAAAACTATCTAAATATAATTTAAAAACAAGTGAAATAAAGTTGGAATTTAGGTAAATTTGATACCAAATTACGTTAATTACGATTTAATTATTCAATGTTTTGGGAATCGGTTAACTTTAATCAATTTTGAATATGGATTATTGATAGTTCGTAAAATCAAATTATAAAGATTTTGAGTCATATTTAGGACCAGAGATAATTTTAACTCTTTTTAAATTTAGTTAATTTTCATGGCCAGATTGAAAATCACTATCTATGTTATAATCAATGTGTTTTACATCGTTTTTAGACTTAACACGTTATTCAAAAAACCAGTGAATTCAAATTAAATGTTTTTCATTTTAATAATATTTTTATATAAGATTAAATAAATTCAAATTAAGTTTCTGTAAATTTTCTTCTTGTTTAACGGTTTCTCAGAAAATATACAGAAAATTCACAGAAAATTAACGGAAACTTAATTTGAATTGATTTATTAATATTTTTTCATTCCTTTTATTTACAGATATTCATTCGACAAACGTGTAGCAGTTTACAATGAAGTTGATCCCGACTGCAATTTCGATTTTTGTCAAGCAAGGTAAGTTAAATATTTTTAAACATTATTATTATTATATTTGAGGAATTCTTATACGAGTAAATTATATAATAATAATTATACGAGTAAGAAAAAGTAAACGCTTATACGAATAAATCCCTTGCTTGACACAAATCGAGATTGCAGTCGGGATCAACTTCACTGTGAATTGCTACACGTTCGTCGAATGAATATCTGTAAATAAAAGGGATGAAAAAATATTAAATTATTAAATAAATATAGGTTATGTGAATTTTTATACAGACAAAACACAAAATTTATAATAAAATAAAAATATAACAAAAAAAATTTAGCCTCTTTGGTATACAGGAGCTGTTGTTGCCAAAGTAAATCCAGATACCAAATACGGATGAATAGTTAATATTTTTGGAGTTGATAGAAAAATTGTTGATGTTGATTTAAACAATGGCCTCGATATGGTAAATGAGATGGAATTGACATATGACAAAAATCGATGATTATTCTGATATACCGCTCTAATACAATACAATAATTTCAGATTGTTAACCAAAATGTTCTCTGTGCGTAATTACTCCCACGTATTCTATGTATCGTTCCTACGGTTATATGCCCTCATAAATATAAACTATTGTCAAACAACTGTCACGATTAGACCTTAGGTCCATTTCTACTGACCCAGTTGTGATTCCTCACCCTAACAATAAATTAGAATTAGAACTAATGCCATAATTGGAGAACGCACCCAAGCGCCAGACTTCACGTCTTGAACTCCATAGACATTGTTCTATTGAGAAAGCTAAATGTTAAAAATAGACTAAATTGAGGTTGTATGAGGTGAAGTCTCTAATCCAGATAAAAGTTAAATTGATTCACCTCTTCATTCTTTTGAAGAAGCCCCTAAACAAGGTATGGCACTACTGGCTCTGTACCTAAGTACCAAACCAGAAGTAACCACACCCCGCCAGAACACTTCTCCGAAATAAAGAGGGAGAACCAATGATCTGTCGATCGCTTATCCATTGCGGACATAGGCGACCTAGGATCGTAATCCTGTTAAGGGGTGGAGCCCCATGGATGGCTTCTAAGGCCTACCAGTTCAGAAAAAAATTTATTTATATTTACACAAAAAAAAATTATTTACAAACAGCATTTACAATATTTACACAAAAACTAATAAGGTATATGTACAATAAGGTATATGTACCCTAAATATACAAAAGTATTTACACCAATTGATACGCCAAAAAAAAATTCATAAAAAAAGGTCGTATCACAAAACGGTTTTTTTTCCAAAACAAAAATGTACAACCTTACGCTCCTACTCATCCGGGGAGACGGAATTCTCCTCGACCAGCCACTGTGCATAATCATGCATGGTCGACAAGAACTCCGCCGCCTCGCGCAAGTGGAACGCCCGCTGCATTTGCCGAGACCTCCTTATTAACGTTCTGAGCCACCTATACCTCCTATACCGTCTACCCAGCCATGGTTCAAGTGATAGAGGTCTCTGGAACACAGGTTCCCTAGGCTCCTCCATCACTTGACCAAGTGTGGATTCCGCTCCTGGTGGATCAGCTGGCGTTGGGTCAAGCGAGCGTTGTTCACCATTCCATGGCCATCCTCTGCTCCTTGTGATAACCTCACCTCTCCCCGTCACACACCGCGTGAGCGCACCTTTCTTAAATTTGTACATATTAGTTGAAGTTGAAACAAATTCCAAGAAACACACAAAAAATCTACACTGGTTTACACCAAAAAAAATAAAAAAAAAACAAAAATTGGTTTTATTGTTACCAATAATTATTTAGAAAACTTAATTGGTTTTTTTCCGGAATCTTAATCAATTGTCACCAAAACCGGTTTATATAGATAGTCAAAATTTGCTGACCAACCTCAAAAAAACCAACCAAACTGGTTGACCACACCCCAGTTTTTATTAAACAATTTTGCGCCTAAAATTTAATAAAAAAAAATCACCTACCGTAAGATTACGGTATCTATTACCAAAAAAAACAATTTTTCCGTTATTATGGTTCTAAAAACAAGCCCAGGGTTTCGTTTCGGCGTCAGTCTGTAATTCTCTGGACTTTTTCTACAACACAATATAAAAAAAAATCTATATATCAGATGCCGGTATACGATCTGTCTCCTAACGAACCAAAAAGTTTGGGAATCTCTACTCTAAACAAATTAGCTTAACATCTTGACTTCATAAAAGAAATAACATGTAATAATATGTACATTTATACAATAATAATAAAAGTAAAACTTATTTGGTGGTGTTGATTGAAGTTGTTTACCAGATCACCGCTATCATTCACTCAATTTTCAACCAAAAAGAATTTTCCCTTCAATATATACTGGAACTCAATATTTAGTCTTTATACTAGCATGAAATCTTGTTTTTCCCTTATTCTGATGGTAATTTATTGGAAACCAATATGTGTACAATCCGCTTTTTATTTCAAGGTTTATCAGGGTCGTAATTTCAGTTTCATATATTGCCAGCTTCTCATATAATGAGGCTCATTGAATTTCCTTCCTGCCCCGGTTGATTATATCAGCCCCGGGAGTGTTTCACTCCAAAACAAAAGAAAGCGTCAAAAAAAGGAAGTGCGGTTAGTATGCGTAATACGAGATTTGAAAATAGTTTAACTGTACATACCTATCTGGTACGCTTTCTTTCCCTTGAAAGTAACGTACCAAATTTCACCAGTCAGGGCTCCTTTTTTATATCAGAATTAAAGAATTCCAAAGAATTAAATTTATTTTTCTCACCACTGATCTGACCATACAAACTATACAAATATTGTTTATTTAATAAATTGTTACACACTTTTATTTATTTTCCTCTTAAATCCACAGTTTATTAACATTAAACATAATATTGCTTAAGCTATATGTATTAAAATAAAATCTTTTGTTTTATTATTATTTTTTTTTAAAACTAATGTGCAAATCTGGTTTTTATATTTTAACAATCTTATGAACATTTCAGAACAGAATGAATTAAAAATTCAGACATGATAGCATTTATGACAATTTCCTGTTTCGTTCGTTTCTATTTTTTTTACGAAAGCAATACCAACGTGATTTCTTTTTGATTAAAATGCGTTCTTTGTTCGTTGATTATTTAAAACGTTTGAATTCGAATTTTGAATTTTTTTTAATTTGAATGAAAATAGAATCTTTTCTGGTTCTTTTTCTGAATTAGAATAAAGATTTAAGATTTATTAATTGTTTAATTTAGATGAAGGGGGGGGGGGGGGGGTCGTTACACGCTTTTAAATTATAATTTGATTTGCTCTTTATTACATATAACAACGTCACTGTATATAACATATAATAATGTCGATGTAAAAGCAAATAATCTTATATATATAAATGTTTATTTATGGCGTCATCACATTCCCATTCGTATTTTAATTTGACATTTATTTGCTGTGATTTAGTTATATACAATTCACAAATGTACTTTAATATTAAGTTAATACAGAGCACGTATTTTATAAAGAAATTTAAAGTTACACAAACAAATTATTAAAAATCAGACTAATTTTTTTTATCGAGAACTAAGAACAAAAAATGTGTATTGTTAACAAATGGAGAGATTGAGATTGACAGTAAGCTACTTTATATTTATATAAACAAACTTTGACATTTTGTTTATTTTAACCCAACAAATTGTTGTACCAGTTTTAGTACCAATTGTACTATTTTTAGATACCCAACAACTTGTTGTGTGGAATTTGGCAACTTCCTTTTATACTTCTCGACGGAATTGATATCGCTATGTAGAATGTTGTTTGTTATATTATTATGTGTAATTTATCGCCACCAAAATAATAATTAAAAGTTATATTAACCTTTGAATTTTTATTGAAATTTGTTTCACTATTTATTAAATTTTGCAATTATAAATGTGCGTCTACTCGTCGGAGTGTAAACGAAAACTGATAATATTTTCTGCAACTTGCGAGAGTTATTAAAAATCAAAGTCTTCTCTCCACACAGATTTGGTGTGTTGAGAGAGTTTTACATTTCTCTTCGATTTTTTTTATTGGTGTGCTCAAAATTTTTCATTTTTGCTATTACATGCAGAAAAATGTTTCTATTAATTTTCCGTACAGAAAATTAATGTTTAGCGGGGTCGCAGCTGTCGTAAAACTTCGTCTGAGGAGTTAAATGGCGTTAGTGATAAAATGCGTACTATTTCCGTATTTGGAATCCGTGATATAACGTATTTAATTATGGCTGATTCACTGAGATTTTCACCTCTAGCCATCTGACGAATATCATAAAAATATGAATCATACGGTACTTTTTTTACGAGAAGCTAATTTACGATGCAGATCAGCTTCGTCAGAATACATGCAAAATGCATTCTGCAAATTAAAACAAAATTCATCAAATGTGTTGAAATGTTGAAAGTTTTATCTACACTATTAAACCACAATCTAGTAGCGCCATTCAATTTCGTTATTGAATAGTGTGAATAGTGTAACATTTCATTTTCACTCCATTTATACAGTTGTTGCAACTGTTTAATACGTCTAATCCATTGTAAAGCATTTACACCAGTTTTTGAATTTGGATTTAATTCTGGTATAATTTGCGATACATCTTGTGGATGTAAAAACTTTGAACTGTTTGAACAATTTGGTTTCAAATACCTACTATTATGCCTTAGAGCATTTTCTCGTTCTAAGATATCATGTTCTTTTTTCAATAAATCGTTTTCACGCAATAATATCTCACGTTCATTTTTAAGCTGTTTCTTATTTCCATTATCCGCACAGTCTGAATCCCTACCCACATACGGCTGGATTGCAGAAAAAGATGATCATTACCATTTATGGTCGGATGATGTAATCTCGAAAACGGCGACTCGGCATCATTATACATAAATGTTGGTGATACATTGCCATTTATTTAGTGTATATAATACATACGTGCATATCTAAATATCTAAATTTGTTTGTCCAGAATTATAATTATAGTCTTTAAACCAGATTTAAAGGTACAATTAAGCTTATCCAAATATTATTTAATCCATTTAATCTCAAAACCAGTAAAAAAAATTTTTATATCCAAGATCTAAAGAAAAATTTTCTGTTCAGTTTAAGTTATTGAAAATGATTTCTGGATGTCAACTGTTGGAATATAAAAATGTAACACAAATAAAATGATGACCCGGGAAAAAATACAGAGATCTGAAGAGATCTAATCAGATCTTCGTTTCTCGATCTTCGTTGATCTGCATTTTGGTACATATCAACAACGATCTGCGCAGATCTCCTTAGATCAAAACAGATCTGTATAGATATGTCCCAAAATGCAGATCTTTTTTAATATACGCAGATCTTCTTTGATCTACGCAGATCTTATTTGATCAACGCAGATCTTATTTGATCAACGCAGATCTTCTTTAATCTACGCATATCTTTTGTGATTCATTTTGAGTCTTGCTTGGCCTTGGGCTCTTGGAGGCTGCCCAGTAAATGTGCATTGTTTAATTTTTCTGGTCGGAAAACACCCTCAACCAAACGCCGAGCAAGCTGTTACAACGCTACTCCACGTTCAATGCTAAAAGCATTTCTGTATATTATTCGACGGTAGTAAATATTGTTTTTAAGATGAACCATCTATAAATATAAAAAAAGAAATATTTAATTTTTAAATAATAACTTTCATCAACAAATCAAAAATTTAGCATAAAAAGTAAAATTAATATATTACTTTTTCGTTCAAATTATTATGCCCATAAAGTTGACTGTCATCTTCCAAATTATTTTCTATGACTTCTGCTGCTAACATTTCTACATTTTCATCGTTCTCAACAATATTTTGCTTTTCATTATTTCGTCTTCGTCATTTGCTTTTACTTCTAGTTTTAACAATTAGCAGTGCAAGCTAGGCTTCAGCTAGGAATGAAGCTTGCACTTACTAACGTCATAGAATTTTTTTCCAGACCGTATGCCCGATTCCCGTTCTATCGACTTGGCTCAGTCTAAAACGATCGTGGGTTTGAATCGGCAGTCAGGAAACCCTAGAAGTGAGCGGTTGATAGATGGAAAAAGGCAGATTGCCGTCCCTACTTACCATATTCCTACTTACCATATTCCTACTTACCATCATTTCCGTTGAGTCATGTTCTCTCTTCACCAATTATTCTACTAACCACCTATACATTAGAGGAACCGAGCCATCCTCCCTTTAGCGTGGGTATGAACCACACTATGAATGTCATCCCTACCCCGCCTTTTTTATTATTTGTTTATTAGACCAAGGTGACCACAGAAACATGCGGAATATTGTTACCCAATTATAAATTGAACTTACAACTAAACTCACCAAATTTTTTTTTTCCACCGGTGTCAACTCCCCAATGTCATCCAGATATCAATAAAACGCCAAATTTTATTCTCAACGTTGCACGTATATTTGTAATTTATAACATAACTTTTTTTTAGTATTTTCTTTATCATTAACAAATAATAATTTTCTTTTCTTAACTCAATCACTTCCAAAGGAAAACACAAAATTACTAGAATTTATCTGATTACAGATTTTTACATCACATAATTTTTTTTAGCTCTGATTCACTTATTTCTTTTCCACTAAATTTCGAGCAAAATTCTATCGATTATAATCGATTTGTAACAATAATCGATTTTTATTGAGCTTCATTTGAAATTTAATTAAACAGAATAATTATTTTAGCTCTAATTCACTCTAGACATTCTAGTATTGAATAACAAACTTGTATCGGTAACAAAACAGTGATCACCAGAGAAATTAATTGACTAAACCTGAATTTATTAAATGTATGTTTATGTAAATTTTTTGTTTTTACACTTCGCTAGAGTTGTAACCTAATTTTTGGTTTATATTCATTAGCGTTGACATTTTTTGGTAGAGTTTATCTAGTCGGCTAGCCCTGATGAGAATGATAAACTTTTTTAAAGTTTAAAATTTTCTCATTGGTTCGAAACTAGATCGTTCTAAAATTGTATGGATTGCAAAAAGTTTCATAATTTGCACCATAATTTTTTAGATTCAGTTCTTATACTTTTTGTCTAATTTTTTTTTTGATGTATTATTTTTAATATAGAAGGAAAGATAAAAGATTATTTCTATTAACTATCAGAATTCGATTTTTCTTCACAATCAACATTTGGAATCTGTTCTTTTGTTTTAAAAGTTTTTAGTTGTTTCGAAAAAGAAAGCAACATAGAATTGACGTTTTTAAAACCAATCATCATGGCATTTATAATAATATTTTCGTTATCTTTTTATTTTCGTTTATAACGAAAACCGAATAAAGGCTATCATCACATCATCAATCCGTTTTCGTTTTTTCGGCAGAGTGATGATTTTTACTTTAATTTTTTTATTTAGATGTTGGAAGAATTTAAACATTAATTTGAATTTGAAAATTTTATTGAGAGAAAATAAATTTATGTAGATGTTTGAATAAATTATTATGGTTTGCGGTGAAACGTTTGAAATGGTCTTTTATTATTAAATCGAAGATTAAGCAGACGTTACAATGTTATGCCTGAAAATGATTATCTAATCATCACTTAACTTTTAAGTTTGTTTTAAGAATTACTTAGTGCATAAAGTGTTTTGCTATTAAGAAATTAATTGTATATAATTTTCAGTGTTTTATACTGATTCTATTTTAAACTTTATATATATTGCCTTTGTGCATTATATTATGTTTATTTTCTTCATCTTTAATTTTTACGTTATTGTTGCTAACAACTCTACCACGACCCATGGTCCTAAAAATCATTTTTCAAATTTAGAGCGTGCAGAATTGTTTAATAAAACCACTTTATCTCCTACTTTAAAATTTTGAGGTTTAGATTTTTTATCGTAGTTTGCATTCTGCGTTAATTTTGCTTTCATTAGAAATTTTCTAGCTTGCATGTTTGCGTATTGCAATCGGAATTTTAAATTTTTAGAATAATTTTCAAGGTTGTAAACTGGATCAACATTGGTTATGGGATTAAGCTTTGCTTCCCTCCTGAAAAGTAATTTGAATGGAGTATAATCGTGAATGCTATTGGGTTGTGTGTTAAAGAAAACTCGCCCACTTATCCCAATCAGCATAATAGTCGTTTGACAAATAGTTTCTCAAATACGTATTTAGCTCTCTATGGTTTCGTTCAACTACTCCCAAGGTTTGGTGATGATAAGCTGTTGAAGTAAAATGCTGAAAACCTAAAAGTTCTTTCAGCCCTATAAAAATTTCATTTACGTATTCCGTTCCTAGATCCGTTTTGACTACTGTAAAGTTTCCGTAAACCATTACGAAATTATGAAAAATTGTTTCTGCTACCGTTTTAGCAGATTTGTCAGGTATGGGTAGAACTACGACATATTTTGTTAGTTCACACTGTAGCGTTACAGCGTATTTGTTACCCTGACTGCTAGATTGCATTGGTCCAATCGTATCTATTTCGACTGTATGAAAAGGCTCTTCCGGCGTTTTTGTTACTGTTAAATTTTCTTTATGTGTTAGCTTTGACTTATTGCACATGCAATTCTTACAATTTTTAATAAAGTTTGCTATATCAGTTTTCAGATACGGCCAAGAGAACTTTTCAGATATTTTTAAATAAGTTCTTCTTATTCCCGTATGACCGCCTACGATGGGGTCTTCATGATATAATTTTATAATTCTCTTTTTTTCATTTTCATCATATATTTTTACCGGTTTATTTATTATGAAAATGTTGACGTCTTTTAGTACTCTATTACCTACTTTCTTAAACGTTTCTATATCAAATTCTATGAATATTATATTATTACGCGCGATTTTAAGTTTCTCTATTTTCCAGTGGACACTGATTTTATTCAGATTCATGAAAATTTTTTCTAAAAACTTTATTTTCTCATCAAACATTTCACTTTAGCGGAGATCTGACTTATCAGATTCCTCGGTAGTTTGTGATTTATTTTCATTCTTTAAATATTTTTGATCAATTTCATTCTTAATATTGTTGCAACCATCATTATTATTAACATTATTTCTTAAAGCTTTACTGCGAATATTTACCTGAGTAAATTTCTTATAAATACAAATGTGTATTTTCGTAAATTTTAATTTTTTGAGTCATGACATTTATAGCTAAACATTCGTTTATAATTTTTGCTGTTATTATTAGTATACCATTTACATAAATTTTCTTAAACTTTTCCTATCTATTACTTTAAAGCTTTTAATATTATCAATATAGTCTTTTTTTAGATCCATTCTATTACTATCATATTTATCATTATTATTCTTATACCTATCAACGTTGATACTACTATTATCATTATTCCTATTAATTAAATTTTTCTTATTATCGATAGCACTATTACTATTATTATTATTATTATTGTAATTATCATTAATATTGTAATTACTATTTGTATATGATCATTTGAATTTAAATTTTTGATTTTTGACCTTGTTTGTACCATTAATATTTCTTTTAAATTATCAATGCTTATATCAATGCTTATACGGCTACCACGTTAGCTTCGCCTTTGAGATATTCTATCTCGAAATCGAATTCTTCTAGATCTAAACGCATTCTTGTGAGTTTTGAAGATGGGTTTTTCAATGAGTATAGATATACTAAAGGTTTATGATCTGATTTTATTATAAATTTGGTTCCATAAATTTATGGTATGAAATATTTTACCGCCCAATGTATGGCTGTTAATTCTTTTTCGATTGTCGATTTATTAGCTTCTGGCATGTCAATATCATTGAAAATTTGACTTAGAGCCGCCCCACAAGCTACGTTGCTTGCATCTGTGGTAATAATGAATTGTTTATTAAAATTAGGATACTGTAAAATAGGCATTGCTATTAAAGAATTTATTATTGTTTCGAATGCTTTTTGCTCCTCCTTACTCCATCTAAAATTATTGTTTTTACGAGTTGATTTATTTAATGGAATAAAGATACGTCCAAATTTTTTATAAATCTGCGATAGTAGTTTGCAAACACTACGAATCTTTTAGTTTCATCTGCGTTTTTGGGGACAGGATAGTTTTTTAAGATTTCGCATTTTGAAATATCCATTATAGGTAGTAACTTCACTTGTACACGTGTGACCTAAATATGTTACTTCTTGTTTGAAAAAAATACATTTTTCAGGACTTAACTTTAAATTTTTATTTCTGCACGCTCTAAATACAATTTCTAAATTTTGTAGGTGATGCTTCTTTGAGTAACCAAATATAATTAAATCATCCATATATAGGAATGCTCTAGTTGGTGATAAACCAACGAAAGCTAAAGTCACCATTCTTTGAAACGAATTAGGACTAATCGAGAGTCCGAAAGGCAGTTTCGTGTATCGGTAAGATCCAGACTCGATCCAGGTACTAAAAGAAGTTATATTTCTAGATTTTTCTTCTAAAAGAATTTGATGAAAACCTGATTGTAGGTCAACTACGCTAAAATATATTGCCCTTTCAAGTTGTTCTAAAATATCATCAATGCGTGGTAAGGGGATTTTATCATTAATAACTTTTTTGTTGATATTCCTAAAGTCTACCACAAGACGCCTTTTTTTCCTACTCGACGATTTTTTAAGAACCAGCAGTATTGGACTATTGTATTCAGAGGTAGAGAGTTCTATTATACCATCTTTTAGCATTAAATCACCTTGCTGTTCGATTTCCTCCTTTTGGGAATATGGGAGTCGATAAGACTTTGTATATACTGGGTTATCATCTTTTAAATGTATGGTCTGCCTGTAGAAGTTGTTTACCGACAGTTTTTCCTTTTCACTTGAAAAAATATCTATGTAATTTGATATTAACTCTTTAATATTACTGGTAATATCAGGGTCTAAGTTATTGTTTCGAATATTTGTGACATAATTTCTCCTTCCTTAATGATGTTTTCTGAAACATCTTCATGATTATTGGTTTGATGGATATTGCCAATTCGTGAGGATATAAAATAATAATACCACGATTTTTATGTTCACAATTTTTACAATATTTTATTTATTATATATTTTGTATAAACTTTTGAATTTAATGTAAAGCTAATAAGAAATATTTATTAACAACACTTATGATTTTCTCGATTAATATATTTTTAATATTGGAAGTTTATTCAATCAAATCCTGAACAAGAGTGTGAGTTTTTGTTATTTTTCAGTTCATTCTACCGCCAACCAAAATGACAACGAAAAACCACTGAACGTAATTTGTTTTTGTTTTGATTTAATTGCATAAAATAATAAATTAATTTATCGTATGGATGGCGTGATTAAGTTTTTGAAAAGTTCGCAGATGGTTCATGTCATGACTATAATTGATAGTGTGATCGTTTAAGTTTGTAGTGATTAATTATTTAGATTTAAATAAATTAACCACTACAGGTTCCTACTTGTAATATATTAAAATTGTCTAACGATTCAATTTTTATTGAGAAATTTTCATTCCGAAATCGTTAGTGTTTAAGATTTGTACATATGGACTATTTTTATTTATAACTGTCCTACAGATAAATACACCGGGTGCTAATTCACCTTTAATCACTACCATATCGCTTTCTATATGCATATCAGATAATCTTCTGATAACTTCGCATCTAGGTGGAATATAAACAGTTTCTAAATCAGGTCCCGAAAGTGTTGGGATTTTAAAAGAATGAGTTCCTCATTTATTTCTAGTGTTATGTTTTCAAAACTTATATTACAGTTAAATTGTAAAAAAAAAATCTTATCCTATTATACCTTCCGTAGGTATTGGAAATTCAACCGGTATTACTTGAAATTTATGCTTAATTGCGAAATTTTTGACAAAGAGTTCTAACTCTACGGTACCTAAGGTTTTTATTTCTTCGTTTGTTATTCATTTTAATTTAATTATATTATTTTTGTTTATTAACTTTTTCAAATGATCATTATATTTTATTAGCGATACATCCGCTCCTGTATCTAGCAAAAAACTTAATTTTTCTTTAAAATTTGTGCTTAAACTTAAGTTTATAAAAATACTATAACTGAGATTTAGATTTAGAATCCTTAGTCGTTCTTCCGTGCACTGGAGAGCTACTAGTTTTCCTCCTCTAATTTCTTATACTCAATACTCCTTACGTGAGTATCTTTATTGCTATGATAATTGTTTTTACTTTGTTCTCTATATTTATTTCTATTACCATTATAGTGGTTATTTCTATTACTATTAAGATTACTACAATTATTAAATTTTGTAATGGAATTATTATATTTATTTGCAGAAGCATTATAATTTGACACGTACCTTTTGTTGTTACTGTTACCGCCCCTATTGAAATTTTGGTTGTAATATCCTCTTCTGGAATGGTTGTACCCTAGCCACGGTTGTTGTCTGAATGCTAAAACGTGTGCTTCTTTCTCGTTCTGAATTCCTTGGAAGCGATGAAGTAATTGCTCCATACTGTCGAAGTCATTCGCCATTGCACTTTGCATTAATAATTACCTGCAAAATTTGATTTAATATTTTTAATAGTTTGGTGTATGACCTACTGTGCCGCCGTTGTTTGTGACACCCCCTCGTTTAGAAATGATTGCTTTAGTTTTTCCGTTGTTTCTGTGAGCTCTTTGAGATATTTTTCTCTACTAGTAAGTTTTACGCCTTCTAGCATTGTTGTTATTTGCCACGAAGACTGACCTCTGCATTTATTTCTAAGATTCTCTATAATTGAATTTAATGTGCTGCAATTATCCAATGTTGCTTGTCTCTCGCTTTGCCCGTTAATTTTGATTTTATTAAATTTACCAATAAATTCTAATTATCGGCGTGGTTAATTGCTGACTTCAGTATCTCCAATTTATCCAATATTGTATTTATCTGTAGTGGATCGCCATTATGGTCATCTTTTACGATCTTGGTGACCAGATCTATTACCTCTGTTGATTTTAGGGCTGCCATTCTAATAAATTTCGCGGTAGGTTCTTTCTCCAAAGTTAATATTTCAGATTTAATTAATATTATTTCATTTTCTTCTTCGTAATTTGCTAGTTGCTCCCGTAGCTTATCTTTTAGTTCAGCTATTCGTTCATTATTTGTAAGAGAGGAAAAAAAATAAACTAAAAAGAAACGTATAAAATTAGCTTTAACTAAAGTTTTATTAATATTTTGTTTTTAAACATTCAATGTTGAGACGTATCTTCGTTTCAGACCTTTTCTGTGCCTGTCGTATAATTTTAATAAAATTTCCAATATTTTGATCGCACATATTATGCTCAATAGTATTGTTATTTCTGCGTTGTGTATGTGGAAGCGTTGATCCTCTTCTATTATCACATTATTATTAACTTGTCCGTTGAGGTTTGCTCTGTTTGTTTCGAGTTAGTTGTATCCATTTTTAAAAAAACACTTTTTTTTTTGTTTTAAAAAAAAATTATGCAATTATATTTATCATCAATTTAAGCAATTTAATCAATTATATTTATCATTAACTATATTTATTATCAATTTAAATATTTTATTAAACAATTTGGTTTGAATTTTAAAAAAAAATATTTCAAAATGTCATATTTTTATTATACAAATAAGTGCGTGTGTAATATATACTTTTTCACCTTTTCCGTTCATTTTATTTTTCTTATATCTAGAAAATTTTTTTTTTTGTTTAAATTATTTTCTTTATAACTATCTTTTCATAAATTGTCTAAAAAATATATTTTATCAAAAAAAAATTAAAAAAAAATTCGGAAAAATTTTCTATTCATGGTTTAGGTATTAATCAAAGTTAAAACACCTCATATTATTCTTCTTAAACTTTCGTTTGGTTTAAAAGTTCTGCTAGTTTAACCGAGTATTCTAGCTAGCTCAATTTTACTGAACTTTTAATTCAGAATCATCGGTAAAATAGATTTAAGCTCATCGTATAACTTTTTGTATTCAAATACAATCACGTTTAGATTTATTATTTTTTTTTTGTTTTTCATTGATCAGCACTTTTATTAATACATTACAATATAAATGAAGCGCTGCTTCGTTGGAAATAAACGAAGTCGCGTAGCAGGTTGCGTACCTAGCGAGATTATTTTTTTGCCCCTGACTAGCGGCAGCCTATGGGATCGATAGATGAATACCTGCTACTCCAGCACAAATAACTGTAATGTACGCGTAACATGAGATAATAACGGATGTAAGAGAGAAATACAAGTGAACTAAGCAGACTCTGGCAACACCTGTATGCGAAAGAACCACGATCACCACGTCCAACCCCTACAATTCCTCAAACAATCACACATTCTCGCACCTCACCCGCTCACACATCCTCAACCACATACACCCACGCCCACACCTATGCACACAATCACTCATACCCACATCCATACCCATACGTTTATCATTTCATCATGTTCTTCCTTCACTTCCAATTTATCATCTCAACCTCTAGAGATTTCCTTGTTATGCATTTTAGGCTTTATAGAAATACAGGCGGTACTGGAGGGTGGATCTTTACAGCAACACAACGATCGAATAATTTTCAAATTGATTTGTAATTCAAGGTGAACAGGTTTCCAGTAGCGAGTGAATTATTCATTCAATTATGGTGTTAACGCGTTAAATTTCATATATATTCCTGAAAAAAAAAAATGGCTACTAATGGTGGAAGTTTATAAAAAAAATTATAATAAAAATAAAAAATATCATTTGTTTGTTTTATTGTAAAGTGTTGTTACTTTTCGTTTTCTCAGGAGGTAGTAATATATTTGGAGAATAGGTGCATTTGCTGGTTGGCAACATAACAACAATACAGAATTCCATTGTACCCCCCCCCCCCTGTTCACACCACACCCGTGGTATGTTACGAATCAAAGCATGTTGATGTCCTGTATCGGTTTGAGGTTATTGCGTGAATCCACGATCAAATATATAAAATCGACGGTTTGACTTAAGTTGACTGTTAAAACCAGAATCCACAACTAACGGTAGATCTTGGTTTGATGTGATGAAAATAATCGAATAAAAAAACCCAGGCTTGACTTCTAAACCAAAAAAAATAGAGGTAACCTTGTCTACCCATGCTAACCGTAGATATCCTTGTTGTGTGGAAAGAAACTCATTTAGTCTGATCCATTCTCCTCTGACTCATACGCGCATGCACCAAAAACATACTCGCTCTAACAGCCACGCATCCACTCGTCCATATACACACACTCATATACCTACATACATATACATAATCATTCATAATTAAATATAATCCGAAGGTACTCACCCCACAGTAGAAGCGGATCCCATCTCCTCAGGTCCTATTCCTTACTCAAGCATCTTCTCCATAATTTTTGGTGATCATTGACTATCAATAAGCATTCGTAATATCTGGTTGCTATTGGTGCGTCTAGTGAATGGACGGTCGTTGCTCATATATTTAGTAGCTTGATGAATCAAAGCCAATCCAGCCAGGAACCGACAGATGATGAATAATAATACTTATGAGTTGACACAATCGTTGCGATAAAGTAGTAGACTAGTAGCATAGAAATACTATTAAATTATAGTAATCGTTGCGTCTAATAAACAAACGAACATTGCCCACCAAATCAGTGGATTGGTAAAACGATACTCCAACGTACGCTGGCTGTTAATAAAGAGTAATAAATAGACGATTGTTGACCACCTGACACGTAAGGTCGCGTGTACCCACAACTAAAATTACCAATAGGCAACACCCATTCGGTTAGACATCGGAGAATTAATCCTGATTAATATCACATCCCGTAGAATTTTTTCTCTTGTTTTAATTTGTTGCTTCCCTCTGCCAAAACTAGATAAATCGACAATCGTGTTGTTCACCAATTCATTACGGTAACTCACAACAAAATAAAACCGGTCCTAATGGAGTCCGGAAATGAAAACGCATGCTTTCTAATCGATAACTTTTAATTATTTTAAGTTCTTTAATTTATTCAATCACAAAAAAAACTATTTTTGTTTTAGCTTCTAACTAGGCCTAAGCTTAAAATTTACTAGTTACAGTACATTGATAAATAAATAAATGAGTTTTTGATTACATTATTAGTTTGCATCTAATTACGCTCTAACACTTGTTTTTTTCTAAGTGACCACAAAAAAAAAAACACAAAAAATAATTTTACAGTAAGGAGTAACTTTTAATGTATCGATTATCCGTAACATTCCAGGATAACCTCACTAATGATTTAAATTGTTCTTTTGAGACAATTACATTACACTTATTAATATTTTCTCTTAGCTTATTTTTTTGTTTTATATTCTTTGTTTTTTTTTTAAAGAAATTCATTACATGATATACCGACTTTATCAGTATTCAAAAAAAAAATAATGTTAATTATTCTCACGAAAATGAATTCATCTAATCAAAATGGTTGGTTTCTTTTCCAAAACTATTGCATATTTTTTTTGTTTAGTCCGACAGTCTTTCTTGCATATGCCGGGCAACGAACTTTTCTTACTTCATGGGTGATCAAAACCACAACAAAAAAACAAACAAACCATAAGCTATTATGAACAACTGCACACAATTAAAAATAAATCACCAGCCATCAGGAAAAAATATCTTTTTCAACTTCCGCGATGACAGCTCATTTCCAAAAAAAAATTCAATCTAATCAGAACGAAAGACTAAGAGACCTCTATAAGAAAAATTGGCGTATTTATAAGCAAAATAAAAACGATTTTACATCTCAAATTAATAAAACTCAATTAAGTCTGTCCATTGGACAATCTTATTCGGTAAATAGGTGTACTAAAAAAAATCTTCGATAATGTAAACAGAGACATCTATAATGAAATGATTTAGGAAATTTCATTTAGTAGTGCATCCACTAAGGAAATATTATTACCGACAAGCTTTAAAATCGGAGACTACTACCAACTTATAATATTGATTGTAAGATGTATACATGAACATAGTGGAATTATGAACCGAAGATATTATATAACAGTTCCGTGTTAATTTTTATAGTGAGTGACGAATAAATTGGATACAGGAAATCACATTGGAAAATATTACACAACTGTTTTAAGGAAACCATTGTGGATGATGGTCACGGTTTGAGTTCAAGACAACATATTTAATCATGTAACGAAAAACGGAAATAATTATATAAACGAAAATCTACGCCAAGGTAAATCTGATGCGCGTGGAAAGGCAGTGTAACTCCAAATCAGTGAATTACACGTTAATGATATTTACAACTGTTTAATAGTGATTAACGATCACAAATTGAACAAAGAATATTGCAATGGAAAGCATAACACTACCTCTTTAGAATAATAAACATTTGTAGCGGAAACTTTGGTAAATGATGACCATGGACTGAGTATACGAAACTAGTTAAAATAAAAAAATGAAGACAACTATGAAAACAAATATGAAGACTTATGTTAAGGCAAACTTGGTGTGAGTGGGACAGTGGTTCGGATTATAATTATGGAGCTTGAATTACCCGTCATAACAATATATCTGGTTTATAATTTATATTACAAAATTTAAAGTTTATTTTTATTGATTTCGAATTAATTTTACTCTACATAATGTTATCACTTGAAAAAAAAATGCGAAACATGCAGAACATGTGAAGCATGTATGCAAAAGGTATATAATTAAAAGTTTTACTTTCCGTATTGCGTGATCGTTGATATTTGTTGTTCACTCTATCCTGTTTTTCACTCTATCCGGTGTCACGGTCGCCATGTTTTGTCCTCAATGTTCCTAAAAGGTCTTCACTTTGTTTTATTAAGTGCACTTTTAATATAACATTTATATCTTTATAAAATTGGTTCACTTCTATAACTTTACATTTTGAGTAGTTCTTGATTGAACTCCTATGCACTACTACGACAAGTGTGTATATAATTTTATATAGTTTATTATTTCATATTGAAATGCGCTGACGGAGCAGCTTGGTATTTGATATTTAAAATAACGGTGAAATGCTTACACAGCATTTCATGTATTGGATAGTGATACCCTTATGATCACTATAATGTGAAGTTCGTGTTTGATTGCATAGTTTTTTTACAAATATTTCTATTTTCATGGTACCTAGCGTTTTTATTGCATCTTATGTAATGCCTTTAAGTATGATTATATTAGTTGAACTAATATTATTTTTGTTAAGATTACTATTTATCTATAATAATGATACGTCTGCTTCTGTATCCAATTGTTACCTCTATTCTTCAGTGGACTGTATTTTTTGCAATTAATTTTCGATGACACAATGATGAAATTGCTTTTTTTTTAGTTTTTATTTTTACTATAAGTAATAGTACATTATATACCGAGGTGATAAAGTAAATTTTCTACATTGAGGTGGATATTAATTCGCGAGAAACGAAGTTTCGATATAAAAAATGCACTAAAACTCTTTAATTATTCACAAAATAAAATGTCAATTAATAAGCAAATGGTGAATAAATAAAAATTTTGATTTGGTGAAACATTGTGTATCATATCATTGGATTGCGTGTTGGATATTTATTATTCAGGACTGCTTAGTTAGAAATTTATTTTCAATGAATTTTCTTAAAACTATATAAAAATCACATATGCTTTGCATTAAAAAATATAGCTTTTATTTATTTTTGACATGAATTGAATTGAATTGAAAATCTGTTCAATATTGTTGAGTCAAATTTAGAATTTTTTTAGTCTACAACTCACAACTAAACAAAATTTCTACAGAATTCTGTTTAACTCGAATTAAAATTTCAAATAAACTAAACTACAGTTGCAAAGAAATTTTTGCATTCATTCATTATTTATTATTATTAAAATAAAATCAAAACGCTTATTATTTTTTAATATATTATTATTATTTTAAGAAGAAACTAAAAAAATTCAAAGATGAACTCAGTTAACAACGAACAAAAATTATTTTTCATTATTAACTAAGGTGCTAAAATACTTATTATTAGGTGTGGGGAATAATTATTAGTAACCTTAGCTGAGAAAAATACCTTTTGTCTTGGGTTTTTGAGTAAATAATTGAAATTTCTCATGCAAGTAGTAAAAAAAAGATTTTATTTTATAATTGATAATTAAGTGGTAATTACGTTATAGTGAAAATTTTTTTGTTTTGTTTATTTTATATTATTTCTTTATTTTTATTTCTTTCCTTATTTTATTTTATTTCTTTCCTTAACTAGCAAAAATTAAATTTCAAAGTGACAAAACCTCACAAAACAAGTGAAATGTATGGAAAACCATATTAATACATATTATGATGAAATTACGTAGTATATTAACGTTGTTATCAGTAGGTAACGGTTACTTAATCATTAATGATGATGGAGAAATAATATGAGTTGA
>OY856187.1:50969336-51143479 GCA_963693315.1 Diogma glabrata | reverse complement strand
AGAGAGAGAGAGAGAGAGAGAGAGAGAGAGAGAGAGAGAGAGAGAGAGTTTTAATTCAGCAATACAGTTGAACATATCTAGTTATAAAACAATATATATATATAGTAGAGTTTACATAACACCTCCCTTCGTAATCTTAAGATTATCGTTGATAAGCTTAAGTCTGAATGCAATTCAGAAATGAGCAATCAATTATTTGATTGACTTATAACTATTATAAGTAAATTTTGAATTAATTAATTAATTTAAAATTTTTTTTTTTTTAATAAGCCAATGGAAATTTCATGACAATTCAATAATGTGTGTTTGCTTTATTCAATTCATTTAATAATAAATTTTAATATATGTATAAAAAAATCTAACTAAATATACAAATGTTACAATTAACTCGAATTACATTTATTTATTTCTTTTCATCAATAAATGTATCTTTAAATGATTACGAAAATAAAACATAAACATTTTATGTTATTTCTTTCTAACAGCGTCTTCGAAAAGGGATATTGTCCCTACAATAGCCAGATGGTGGCTTCGTTTATTAGAATTCAATTTTATAGTTAGGCATCGTAGTGGTAAGCAAATGCTACATGTAGACGCGCTTAGTCGATCTCCGGTTTTACCAGCAAATGAACCTGAAACTGCGTCGCTAGATGTATTTTCAGTTGAGGCAAAAGATATAGTTGATCACGATTGGGTTGAAAAGTTACAAGACATGGACACCGAAATAAAGGCAATTAAGAGTGAGATAGGTAGTGCGGTAAATAATGATTATGTTCTTCGAAATTTAAAATTATATAGAAAAGTTAATGAAAATGTATTGTTCTGCGTACCAAAAGGTATTAGAAATCGGATTTTGCATAAGTTTCATGATAATAAAGGTCATTTTAGTGTCGATAGGACCTTAAAAGAGATTCAAAAGATTTATTGGGGGCCGAGAATACGTCAAAATATTAAAAAGTACATCGATTCATGTGTAGAGTGTCTTTTCCACCGTGAAAATCGAGATGCATCAAAGGTAGCTTTACATCCGATTGATAAAGTACCGACACCCTGTCATACCTGGCATCTTGACCATTTGGGTCCATTCGTTAAAAGTAACCGAGGTAATCAACATTTGATAGTTATGGTGGATGGGTTCACCAAATATGTCTCGATGAAGGCTGTTCGATCTACTTCATCCAGATTTGTGGTTAATCCAGCTCCAACCTATATTTAGCCCAGTCAGCTTTGTTAAAATTCCATCTAGGTTGAGGAGTAGAGTTAACGAGTGGGACTTGGATTCCTACCTCAAGAATCACTGGACGATGTTGAGAGCGTAGAAAACCTTGTAAGACAGCCCTAGATATTGGAATAGGGTTACGTTGTTCGTTTTTTGTGGAAAAACATCTTCGCTTCGCCATCTTGCAGATCTAAAGGTTTTCATGTCTTTCGCATCATATACCAGGAACATGTTGTTATCATCCGCCCAGTCGGTCAGTTGCACGCCATTGGTATTATTATATGAGTAGGACCACTGAGTGTGATGGCTATTGAAGTCACCAGCATATATTGCTGGGTGGTGAAATAATGGTAGAGTAGCAGCTGGCCATCCTGTATTTGGAGGCTTGTATACGTTTATAATTTTCATGTCCGATATATCAACAACAATAAGATGTATATCGTTGTCCGTCTGTGTAAGTACGTGCGTGCAGTTCAGGATTTCTGACTTAACATACGTGGCAGATCCATATGATTGATGGTAAATAGCACTAATTAATTTGTAACCAACAATGTTTCCTCTAGAGGTAAGTTGCGCTTCATCTGCTGCATGTGTTTCTTGCAGAATTACAACGTCGATGTCGTAATCTTTTAATAATCTTTGTAAATGTTCAGTTTTTGACCTGCTTATGCCTTCAATGTTCAATTGCACAATACGGACTGAAGGTCCAATATTTTTTGTCTTATGGTGCTGAAAAGTACCGTTGTTTTTGTGATTTTGGTTCATATTTTATTTTTTTTTGTATCACAGCCAAGAGTTCGAAAAGAAAAGTTTGGCTACCAAGTTGAAATAGACTATTTGCGTAACCCAGGGTGCAGCACGAGGAGCTTATCTATTCCACACACCCCTCAATAATAACTGCACACGTTACTTAGGATCGTATGGAATATACCTACTAACTTTCGAAAATCACAAATAGTGAGGTTAAAGAAATTAATTATCTCTTTTTATTATTTTTATTTTTTATTTTTTGGATGAAACAATGTAGGTACGTAATATTTGCAAGAAAATATTTATTTTATATCATGGTATAGTATACTAGAATTGCGCTTATATCGCATATATTTATATTTTTATTTTTTTTAATGCGTTTTTTTTTAATTTACTAATTTGTTATAGATCAAAATTTGATATTTTGTTGAAATAGAATGATTGCAAGTTTTACTTATCTTATAGCTCGATTGGGCTATACTTACAAATCTTTCCTGAATTAGAAACACTGTTAGATTCGATGTTCACCAGATGCAGCTTGTATGTCTAGTTTCGTTTTAATTTCACTGAGTAATATTAATAACGCTTATATTTCAATTCAACGTTTATTTTACAACTTTTTGGGTAAAACAATTCGTACTTGTATATAATAATAATTTTACAGCACCAACTAACTTACTGGACGAACAGTATTCGTACAATTTCTATTCGCTTTCTGCCAACCAAATTGATGTTTAATATTTGCAGCAATTATTTTATCATTTAAGCCAAATAAGTATTTAATTAATCACTGACCGCTACGAATACAATATTACTTTTTGGAGAGAAGGTTAAGGCGCGCTATACACCTGAGCTAAACTATGCGAAATATGTTTTAAAAAATAATGTATATAACGTAATTATAGAAAAAAACATTACGGAAACGAACATTTAAAAAAGGAAAGTAAAACGGCAACTTTACATTTTTTTTAAAAAGCTTTATTCGCATTAAAACATTACTTTTTCAAAAACATAGCACGCCTAAAGCTCAACCATGATATATCTTATTCTGACATTTTGTAAAAAAAGTAATTATCATTATGGCGTCGATTTGTTAACTCGACGATGATACAAAACGCCAAGGAGCGTTGTATTTTTAAATGCACTGAAACGAAAACTACGTATTGCCACAACGCATGGTAAAATGAAAATAAGGTATTCTCACTAGAGTGACAGCGATGCCATTTTGATTTTGATTGACGTCATTCAGAGTTTTATATAATACGTTTGTTGTTATTATCAATGAGAAAAGCTATTGTTTTTAAATTAAAAATATATTTAGTATGATTTATAAGTTAATTTATTAGTTAATGAAATGATTGAAATTAATTCATTCATTAATTAATGAACTTTAGTATTTGGTTTACTATTAAAACATATACAAATTTAAATGCCGAACTACGTTAAAACCTGCAAAAGTTTTCAACAAATGTGAAAAATCATACTCAAAACATAAGGTTTTTTAATTTCCAGAAAAATAAATCAATTTGTAGTGGATATAATCATGTGGAAAAAGAAAATGTTCGTATTTATTATAAGATAGTTTGTTCCTTACACTTCACTGAAAATGATTGGACTTTAAAAGACAAACTTTTAAATACTCTAATGAGTAAAAGATCGTTGCATTGATCGTTGAAAGTGGAACCTTATCTTAGAACATACAAGGAAGTGGTTACTTCCAATATTTGCACATCTAAAGGAACGCACATCCAAATCGCTCGAAAAGAAACGTGCTATTGCTAGTACTTGATCAATTTGACTTCAAGAGTTTCCATTCGGTTTAAAAACATAAGTCTGCTTATGAATCGATCGATGCGAAAAGGAAGTACTGGCAATTCTCAAATTATTTGATAATGCAAACTCAGTCATTCTCTCACCATTATCATTGTTGGTGTTGATTTCATAACCTCCTTCAGTGCTATGTAGAAAATATTGATGGTCTTAGCTTCAGTAGCTGCATGCAGGGCAATAAGAGAAATATTGTTTTATGTACCGCGAACCCCTAAGTAGCAAATCCCCTCATTGACCAGGATGAATTTTAACACGGCTTCTTGTATGCGTGCACCAACAAGGAAATCAGACCAACAAGGAAATACTAAATTCATTTCGAGAAGAATGACCACTACTGCATAAAGAGTGACTATTCGAATGACCACTACTACATAAAGAGTGATAATTCTGTCTGCATTACCCCTGCAACATGGCGTGGACGTCGAATTTCCTACCCTGTAAAATGTTCTTTAGAGTTAGAAAACTTAATAAACAAATTGTTAATGAAAAAACTAAGGAAAACCATAACGTAAAAATTATGTTTTCTCTAATTTTCAAATTAAAACATTTACGCCGGATGACGTCACACAAAATTTTCGATTAGTTGTCAAGAATACCTTATATTCGTTATACCATGCGTACGGATGTAGACGCCACAATCTTATGTATGTTATTTTATTTGTTTTTGATGTTGTTGAGCACTTGGTATGATGGTTTTATTATTTTATTATTTATAAAATTATTATTATTTGAAGGTGCCCTTTTGTTAAATTTATTACTAAAATTATTTGAACTATTATTGTATTTACTTTTACCTTTCTGTGAGCCACTGTAATTTTGTGAATTATTCTTAATACTATTTATTTCCGCCATGTTGTTGCTTTAGACCTCTGATGTTTTGTTTTTTATTTATTTCATGCATCCGACATCTTTCCACCGATTTTTGAAATGTCAAATCTTCCATTCCCAATAATGTCTCCTGTATGTGTTTATCTTGTATTCCCAACACTACTTTGGCTCTTAATTGGTCATCTTCATCATTAACTTCACAACTTCTAATTAAGTTTTGAATATCACATAGAAAGTTATCGGAACTTTCTCCTTCTAACTGTTTACGCTTGTGAAATTTGTAGCGCTCATACACTATATTTTTCCTCGGATTACAATACCTGTCAAAATATTCCAATACCTTTTCATAATTTTCTCCTTCACTTCTTTTTACGATTTTCCCATCAGAATCCGTAACTTCAGTTTCTTTGAATTTTAGGTTATCATATATTTTAATTGCTTCGTCTCCTACTTAGAGTATATATAAATATAGAGAGAACATAACTTTAAAATTGTATGAAGAGAGACATAAGAAATCGTGTTCACAAAAATGTCATATTCAATTTCTCATTTCGCCATTTGCATTTCTGTTTATTTACAACAACCAACTATTGTATTAAATTATAAATTAAAAACAATTAAATAATTTAAAACGAAACAAAAAGTACAATCTATTATTTTTAGTTGTGCTAATTTTTATAAAATGAATGAAAATAATTACGAGAGTATTTTAGATTTATTGTGTTATTTCCAGTGATTTTATAATAGTGAATATTTTATTATTTTATAATGCCAATGTTCAAATATTTAAGTTATGTATACATCCTGAAAGTATATTATGAAAACTAGCTGGCGACCAACTTTTCATTATTGCGTAGTTTATTTTTAATAGATAAAAGATTAAAATTTATATGTTTGGTTAGAATCAAATCCTAATCTGTCATTTTTCTTATTTCTTTTATATAGTAGCAGTGAGGGAGAAACTATTATTTTTTTGTGGTAGGTTTTTTTCTTATAGATTTAAAAGAAATTTGCAATAATTGTACAATTTTGAATCAAATGAAAAATTTTCGCACGTCTTTGGGAAGACAAACCGGTTTCTCTCTCAGAGAAATAAAGGAAAACAAACAAACAAAAAAACGATTTGACAGAAGATCAGTCACCATTAATATTAGTTATGGTGGTCGGTTGGTCTCCTACTATGTTTAATAGCTTTGCAACTTTGACATCTTCTGGTTTTGCATATTGTCATAGATTATGTTGCAATTGTATAAAAAGATTTGAAGCTGTTTTGACAAATCCGGCGTACGTTCACCACTGAATAAAGGGATGGTTTGAATTTGTTTATGAATATCGAAATTTGCCATTTTTGAATTTTTTGTTATTGAATTTTTTCTAATTTTAATTATGGCAAGATCTAATAAATTTTCTAATTCCCTACCAAATAAAAACTCACTTTGTTTTTCACTAAATAAACTATCTATTAAATCTAGACAAAAAACAGTACCTGTAGTGGGTGTTGATTGTTGAGTAATGCTGTGCCTCGCTTGGGTTGGTGTAGTTGTTAATTCTTCTGTGCTGTGGGTTGAGGTCGGTGTTAATAATTGATTGCTGCTGTAGCTCGTTTGTGTTGGTGTGTTTTTCGGTGATACTTCTGTACTATTGGATGTTGATTTTGGTGTTAGTTCTTGGTTGTTGCTGCAGCTCTGACGTAATTCTGATGATGCTGGGGTTATTGGAAGTGCATTTTCTGGTTCACCAAGATTTTTCCTTAGTCTTGTGTAGTATTTTCTTCCACTCATTCAGTTTATAGATTGTAACTGAATAACTGGATTTTTTATTGTTATTTCACGTAACTAACTGTTTATTTAGGTAACTGGATAACTGGATTTTTTACTGTTATTTCACGTAACTAACTGTTTATTTACGTAACTGGATAACTGGATTTTTCACTGTTATTTCACTGGTACTTATAGTGTGTTTTGTAATAATTTATTGTTAAAACACAACCCCAAATTTTAAAAGGTTCTAACTCTACTTTAAGATTTATTAGTAGGTTTACCGGCCGCGCCGATGTTGTATTTGGGGGGTTTGCTCTTTTATATGTTTTAACCAAAATTAACACTAATTCCTTTAAATGATTATAACCTTTATTTATACACGGTTTTGTTTACTGGTTCACACACTAAAACTTTATTAATTCTAATTGTACTGATTTTCTTATCTGGATAATTTCTATTTCTACTTTTTTCTGTGTTGTTCAAAACTTATGACTTGACTTAGAACAACTGTTTGCTTGAGAAGCTTAAAACCAACTGCTGAAAAATGCTAAAACTTAAAATTAACAACTGTTTTTAGTTTTATGTTTTTTACCTAATTTGCATAATTTTGTAAAATAATTTTATTTATTAATTTGATGATTAATGTTTTTATTGAATAATTATTTTTGTTTTATTACTTTAATTTTTTAATAGGAATTTAATGAATAGACAGAAATAAATTAAATGGTAATTTTGAAAAGGAATTTATTGAGTTGACAAAAAATAAATTAAATGTTACTTTAAGACTTTAACTTTTTGTTTTGTTGGTTCTTATGTGGGACACTACAGCGCCATGTAATGTTAGTTAAAACACGTCTTGAATTTAAACATTTATTTGTATCAACTTATTATGATTATTTTACATAAGATCTTTTTATTATGTTTAATCAGTGACTCACGTTTATAAACTGACTACCTTATGTCTACGTTTACATTCTTTGTTTCTTTTATGTATAGTTTATAGGGTATAGCCCTACAACACAAAAGAAAAATCAGCTTATTATCTCTCATTCCGAGGTTGATCGCTAAAATGACTGGGCTATTTTGTTTCCGCTTCAACGAAACGAGTCCGCATCATAACATCGAAAAATCAAATCGTCGAATCACCAGAAATCACAAAACCGAAAGTTCATACCACCGAATTTCATATCATCGAAAGATCATATCATCGAAAAGTCATAGCATCGAAAGATCATATCACCGAAAATTCATTACGTCGAAAAGTCATAGCATCGAAAAATCACATCACCGAAAATCATATCATCGAAAATTTGATTCACAAAATCGAAAAATCATACCATCGAATATCGTAAAATCGAAAAAAAAAATCATAGTATCGAAATATCATTACATCGAAAATATTCGATGTAATGAATAAATCATTACACCGAAAAATCATATCATCGAAAAACAGGGTGTACTCTCCTCACAGATAAAACTTTTGTAAATTAAAATGTTAAATGTCAGCAGTATATGTTAATTGGGCAATTCGTTTGAAAATGTACATTTATGGATTTTGGATTTTTTTTTAAATCAAAATTTTGTATGAGTGGAACGAATGAAAAAATCTAAATTCTGAATTTTTTATTTATTGCTTTGAAATGCAGTTTTGCTGGCATACATTTTTAGTAATTTCTTTTGGTTTACATAGATAATATATTATGTGCTATCATATTTTGAAGATAAAGTTTTAGGATTCCAAACAGATTTTTCTACGTTTTTTTGACGTTTTTTTGAATAATAAATACTATGCCCTATAGTATTATATTATATTCACCCTGTATTCGTTTGAAAATGCGCATGTTTTATAGTTTTTTTTTCGAAAATGCCTAAAACATTTGGTATGTTTGGTATGACGAAATTTGTATTGGCGAAAGAAAGTGTGTGTCAAGTGTTTTAAAAAAATAATGAAGTGTGTTAAAACACGAAAATGAGCAGTTTTTGCTTAAAAAATCGATCATTCTAAGTGATTACAAGTAGTAACATTGAATGTGGAGAAAATTTGATGGTTGGCATTGGTATGTGGGACCAGAACCTCGATTATTGTATTGTAAGTGTGTCAAAAAATACTGTTAAGTGTGTCAAAAGAGTGATTTTCATTTATTTTTTAACCCAATTTTTTGGAAAAAAATAAAATTAAGTGTGTAATTATTTTTATGACTTGAAATGTATTTGAACATGAAATTGGACATGTTTCTTCCAGTTTCAACTCCTCCCAACTTATAGGAACAATTGGGAAATATCAAGTTGTTGCAGATTAAATGTTTTTTTAAAAAATGTAATTATGCGAAAGATATTTCTTTTGTAATCGTTTTGTGTGATTCCACGACTTCTGAATAACAATAATATTTTTGATTATGTTATAATTTTGGCAATATTTTTAGAATTGTGAAATTTCAATCTTTGATTTTTGATTAATTTTTGGAATATATTTAGAATTTTGAAAATAGTTTAATTTTTGATTTTATTATAAGTTTTGGAATATTTTTAGAATTTTGAAAAAGTTTTTATTTTGTTTTGATTTTTGCAATATCTTAAGAATTTTGAAAATAGTTTCAATTTTTGATTTTGTAATATTCTCTTGAATATGTTTGAACTTTTGAAGAAAATTGAAATTTATGATTTTATTATAATTTTTAGAATCTTAGAAAAAGTTTGAATTTTTGATTTTGTTATAGTTTTTGCAATATGTTTGGAATTTTGAAAAAAGTTTCAATTTTGGATTTTGTAATAATTTTTGGATTGTTTAGAATTTCGAAAAAGTTTAAATTTTTGATTTTATTAAAATTTTTGGAATATTTTTAAATTTTGAAAAAAAATTTAAATTTTTGATTTTATGATAATTTTTAAAAATTTTCGGATTTTTGAAAAAAGTTTGAATTGTTTATTTTGTAATATTCTCTTGAATATTTTTGGATTTTGAAGAAAGTTGGAATTTTTTGTTTTATTATAATATTTGGAATTTTTTTAAATCAATTCAATCAGGCGTCTTTTTTCCGGCTATGTATTTATATTACTTCGGTCTGAAAGACCTAAGTATTACATTCATGAGCCAAAAGTGAAATTCTTACCCCCACTTTTTTTTGCATTTCTTGCAAAATTTTTTTAAGCAAATTTGATTTTTCTCCTTTTATTTTATGACATTACAAATTTAAATAATAAAACAGTAAGGATTGTGTTTGTGTTAAGGCTTTTTATATAGTTTTCACCAAAAGCTTTGTACGAGGACAAAATTATTAACAAAATCAAAAATTAAAACATTTTTCTAATTTTCCAATTCTAAAAGTATTGCAAAAAATATTGCAAAAATTGAAACTTTTTTCAAAATTCTAAAAATATTCCAAAAATTCTTACAAAATCAAAAATTGAAACTTTTTTCAAAATTCTAAAAGTATATATAAAATTCAAAAATTTTATTTTTTTTTTTCAAAATTCTAAAAATATTCCAAAAATTAGAATAAAATCAAAAAGGGAAACTTTTTCTAAATTCTAATAATATTCCAAAAATTCTTAAAAAATAAAAAAATTCAAACTTTTTCCAAAATTCTAAAAATATTGTAAAAATTATAACAATATCAAAAATTGAAACTTTTTCCAAAATTAAAAAAATTATAATAAAATCAAAAATTTAAAATCTTTCAAAATTTTAAAAATATTCCAAAAATTCTTACAAAATCAAAAACTGAAACTTTTTTCAAAATTCTAAAAATATTTCAAAAACTATAACAAATTCAAAAATTTCCATGTTCAATTATATTTACGTAAACAAACAGCTAAATTTATTTTTCCAAAAAATTATCTAAAAACATACATGATATCATTTTTTTGACACACTTGAAATATTTTTTTGATAAACTTATAATGCCATAATGCTCAAAAATAATAATAAAATTTCATGCCAAACAAATAATTAATTTGATTTTTTTCCAAAAAATTGGATAAAAAAGTAAATAAAAATCTTTCTTTTGACACACTTGACAACATTTTTTTGACAAACTTATGATGCCATAATTCTCAATAATAATACTAAAACTTCATGTTAAACAAATAGTTAATTTTATTTTTTTCCAAAAAATTTTGTAAAAAATAAATAAAAATCTTTCTTTTGATACACTTGACAACATTTTTTTGACAAACTTATAATGCCATAATTCTCAATAATAATAATAAAATTTCATTTCAAACAAGTAATTAATTTTATTTTTTTCCAAACAATTGGGTAAAAAAATAAATAAAAATATTTCTTTTGACACACTTGACAACATTTTTTTGACCAAATTATAATGCAAGAATCTAGATTTTGGTCTCACATACCAATACCGACCATCAAAATTTCTCCAAGTTCAATATTCCTACTCGCAATCACTTAAAATGAAAGTTTTTTAAGCAAAAAATATGCAAATTTCCTTGTTTTGACACACTTGACGATTTTTTGACACACTTCCGGTACAGTTATCGAACATATCGTCCTTTCGGCTCTTCCCATTGAGTAAACCTATTTTTAGAAAATTTTTGAAATCCGTCCAGCTGTTTTCTAGATTTCGTAGGTTGTGACGGCCGGCCGGCAGGCATACATACATTTTTTTTTTGCTTTTTTAGAATCAGTAGGTCCTAAAACGTCGAAAAATGCCAAAAAAAGTGGGGGTAAGAATTTCACTTTGAGCTCATGTATGTTATACTTAGGTCTTTCAGACCGAAGCAAAATCTTTTTTTTGACACATTTGACAACATTATTTTGACAAACTTATGATACCATAATTCTCTATAATAATAATAAAATTTCATGTCATACAAATAATTAATTTTATTTTTTTCCAAAAAATTGGGTAAAAAAGTAAATAAAAATCTTTCTTTTGACACTCTTGACAACATTTTTTGGCAAACTTCTAATGCAATAATCTAGTTTTTGATCTCACATACCAATCTCTACAGTCAAGATTTCTCCAAATTCAATATTTCTACTCGTAATCACTTAAAACGAATGTTTTTTAAGCCAAAAATATGAAAATCTGCTATTTTTGAAACACTTAATGATTTTTTGACACACTTCCAGTACAGTTATCAAACACAGCGTCCTTTCGGACCTGTCCATAGAGTATACCTATTTTTAGGAACCAAAATTTTTGAAATCACTCTAGCGGTTTTCTAGATTTCGTAGGTAATGACGGCCGACGGGCAGACAGACATGCATTTTTTTTTGCTTTTTTAGAATCAGTAGGTCCTAAAACGTCGAGAAATGCAAAAGAAGTGGGGGTAAGAATTTTACTTTTGGCTCATGAATGTAATACTTAGGTCTTTCAGACCGGAAACATTGCCGGAATTCTGATTGAATTGATTTAAAAAAATTCCAAATATTATAATAAAACCAAAAATTCCAACTTTCTTCAAAATCCAAAAATATTCAAGAGAATATTACAAAATAAACAATTCAAACTTTTTTCAAAAATCCTATATTTTTTAAAAATTATCATAAAATCAAAAATTTAAATTTTTTTTCAAAATTTAAAAATATTCCAAAAATTTAAAAAAAATCAAAAATTTAAACTTTTTCGAAATTCTAAACAATCCAAAAATTATTACAAAATCAAAAATTGAAACTTTTTTCAAAATTCCAAACATATTGCAAAAATTAGAACAAAATCAAAAATTCAAACTTTTTCTAAGATTCTAAAAATTATAATAAAATCATAAATTTCAATTTTCTTCAAAAGTTCAAACATATTCAAGAGAATATTACAAAATCAAAAATTGAAACTATTTTCAAAATTCTAAAGATATTGCAAAAATTAAAACAAAATAAAAACTTTTTCAAAATTCTAAAAATATTCCAAAACATATAATAAAATCAAAAATTAAACTTTTTTCAAAATTTCAAATATATTCCAAAAATTAATCAATCTTTTTAAAAACGACATTTAATCTGCAACAACTTGATATTTTCCAGTTGTTCCTATAAGTTGGGAGGAGTTGAAACTGGATTGAAACATGTCCAATTTCATGTTCAAATACATTTCATCTTATAAAAATAATTACATACTTAATTTTATTTTTTTCCAAAAAAATTGGGTAAAAAAATAAATGAAAATCACTCTTTTGACACACTTGACAGTATTTTTTGACACACTTACAATACAATAATCAAGGTTTTGGTCCCACATACCAATGCCAACCATCAAATTTTCTCCACATTCAATGTTACTACTCGTAATCACTTAGAATGATCGATTTTTTAAGCAAAAAATGCTTATTTTCGTGTTTTAACACACTTCATTATTTTTTTAAAACACTTGACACACACTTTCTTTCGCCAATACAAATTTCGTCAATACTAAACATACCAAATGTTTTAGGCATTTTCGAAAAAAAAAACTATAAAACATGCGCATTTTCAAAAGAATACAGGGTGAATATACTATAATGCTATAGGGCATAGTATTTATTATTCAAAAAAAACGTAGAAAAATCTGTTTGGAATCCTAAAACTTTATCTTACAAAATATGTTAGCACATAATATATTATCTATGTAACCCAAAAGAAATTACTAAAAATCTATGCCGGCAAAACTGCATTTCAAAGCAATAAATAAAAAATTCAGAATTTAGATTTTTTCATTCGTTCCACTCATACAAAATTTTGATTTAAAAAAAATCCACAAATAAATGTACATTTTCAAATGAATTGCCCAATTAACATATACTGCTGACATTTAACATTTTAATTTACAAAAGTTTTATCTGTGAGGAGAGTACACCCTGTTTTTCGATGATTTGATTTTTCGATGTAATGATTTATTCATTACATCGAATATTTTCGATGTAATGATATTTCGATGATATGATTTTTTTTTCGATTTTACGATTTTCGATGGTATGATTTTTCGATTTTGTGAATCAAATTTTCGATGATATGATTTTCGGTGATGTGATTTTTCGATGCTATGACTTTTCGACGTAATGAATTTTCGGTGATATGATCTTTCGATGTTACGATTTTCGGTTGTGTGATTTTTCGACGGTATGATTTTTATTTTTCAATTTATTGCTTTTTTTCGATGTAACGATTTTCGACGGTATGATTTTTCGATGATATGACACGATCCGAACGAAACTTGTTTGTGAATTAATTGACGTTGACGGCGTTTATATCAGAGGTTGATGAGTTGTTTATATTTTTTACTTCTTCGTTGTGAAATTGAGTGATGGAATTGATACCAATGTTGTGCATTGTAAAAATTATATTTCCGAACATGTATTTATACAGTTTTTGGGTTCCGCCTCAGAGAGGATCGTAAGCTGTCAACAACTGAACTTTTTCTTTATTAATTGTCAATTCATCTAATTTTATGGTCGAGTTTCACTTTAAGTCTTCAAGTGAAACTCGACCATAAAATTATTTAATCGATTAGTTTTTATACAAGTTATCAGTCTATTCTGATGTGTATTCCAATTTATTAACCATGTCAGTGGACTATCGGTTAATTGAAAAACGGATATGTTGATGATCGTTTATGTTTTGCTTAAAAATACTTTACCTCTATCTAGTCGAATCCACATATTATATATTATAATCATTAATCATACTACACTTACATTTTTTGACAAATACCGAGACGACCCACATTCATTTAAAAGGTACCTAAAATAAAAATTGTGCTTAAAATATAAATTCAATATTTTATTTATAGTTTTAAAAATTTATTTTCTTATATTTTTGTTTTTTAATTAAAATCACATTTGAAATGAAAAAAAAAATCATACATAATATTAATTTAAATATTTATATAATGTATATAAAAACATTTATAATAATTAATTACTTATAACATTAAAATAAAAAAACAAAAATTATGTGTCAGTATAAAGTATTAATATTATTTTTTAACAATAAATTCAAAATATTTTTAATGTAAATCTATATCTCTGTTAACTAAAATTATGAATTTAGGTTTCGAAATCAACCAACCAAAACAAAGTTTTTTAAGGTAAATGCTTTTGTTGTTTGTGATGATCAATCCAGTCTGTTTACTGCGCCATTCCTATAAAATCTGCATAGTTGAAACAACTTGAACTCTTTCTATTCTATCCTTCGGTGCTAAACAACGTTTGTGTTTAATTTTAGTGTAATAGTTTTGGTAACAAAAAAAAATTTATAAAACATTTACCTTAATGTATGTATTTATTTATGGTTCCTTTTTTATAACAAATCATATTATAGGATACAAAATTATGGCAACTTTATTTAATTTTTTTTTTTAAATTATATAATTATATAAAAATTAAATTTAGATCCATCACAATTATTTGTGCTCTTTTTTCTTTAAAGATAAAAAAGTTTTCAGTTTTCTTAGTTTCTATTTCTTATTACTTGGCAAGACAATACAGGTAAGAATTTTTATAGCAATATGTGGAATGTAGGAATTTGGAAATCAAAGGAAATAGTTGTTTTTTTTTTACAATAAATGCCGAACTTCTGTACTATATGTTTCGAACGTGTTTCGTTCTATTTTTATGATTTTCAGCGATTTTACTGATTTCAAAAATGGCCAAACTAATAAAAATGTATGACTGAAAATAAAATAATGTTGAATTATTTTCTAGAAAGTTCTTCTAAGCTTTAACAAAATTAATTTTATTCCACAATTGCTATTAATTATAACCTAGGCACACTCGTTCTTTTTTTTAATTTAAATTATTGATAAAACTTAAAATTATTTGTAAAAAAAATTAATTCAATATAATTTTGTTTTTAACACATTTTCTTTTATCAATTATTTATAGTAACACATAGTATTAATTAATTTTTTCTCTTACAACTAAGTTCTATGTATAGTTAATATATATAATATAATTTGTTTCATATTTTTTTGTTTAAATATAATACATTTTATTTATTTTGATTTAATTTTGGTTATTACAAACAATAATAATTTATCGTAATGTTTTTGTATCGTTTGATTTTAATATTATATATTAAAAAAAAACTATTAAATCAAAAATAGAGATCACCAATGTTTTTTTTTAAATTATTATTATTATTATAAGAATTAAATTAAATTTAATTCATTTTTATAGACTGTGTCCGATTTCAGCAGTAAAAAACGTTACTGTTCTAATTATTGACTGTAACTATGATACAAAGAAACAGATGAAATTTCTAGCTGCGCCAATATTGCAAAGAAACACAAAAAACGTGCAAATATAATTTAACTAATAATATTTTTAAAAAAATCAACATTAACAACCATAAAGTTCCAACTACATTCATCAGACATCGCGTCTTAGTTAAGAGTATTGTGTTTTTTTTTATTTAAATTATCTACAAAATTTACATTGAATATAATTATTTTTAAAATATTGATTTGTTAGGTATTAGGTAATTTATGATTTATTTATTCTAAACTGTCTAAAATATTTTTTATAATGTTCATTTTTTTTTATATTAAAAAAGTATTGCCACATGTATGTTTTCTTTTTATAATTTAATTTAATTTAATTTTTATAGGAAAGTTTTGTAGTTTGTTTTCTCTTTGCATTTTGTTTTTATTAAAAATTAACTAAAAACAAAATATTAATTTTCCATATTTTATATGTACGTATAAAATATTTTGTTTCTGATTTGTTATATAGACGATAAAAATATTAATATATCATTTAGTTTTTCGTATATCTCAGATAATTGTTTAAAATAAATTTCAAAAAATTAATAAATGGTAAATATTGCAACTATGTTTTTATCTTGGTTTCAAGAAAAAATGAATCAAACATTTATAAAATAAAAGGTAAAGTTTATTTGAAAGGACACTGAAGAACAACATCAAAACATTTGGTGGTGAATAAAGGAAAATCTAATGGACTGTTGAAAAATTAAGATTATTTTGTTTACTAGTCGAATATATATTTAAATAAAATTTATGATAATAATTTGAGAAATAAAAAAGATTATTAATTTTAATAACATTTTTACTTTAAAATTTGTAGTTTATCATCTGTTAAACAATAACTCGTTTCTAATAATTATGATATAATAAACTGTGTACCCTGAATTTTGCATAAATAATCTTAATTTTTAACATAAAATGATTTTTGATTTAACATATCAAAACGGATCACATTCAACACATGTTACTAATTAATTTAAACGAGAAAAAAAAAATTATAAAATAAATAAAAATTGTTTCGGTGGAAATTAAAAAAAAAAGAACAAAAATTTATAAAGAAATTAAATGTATAATAACAATAGTAATGCATAAAACATTTAAAACAAATAAGATAAAAACAACTAGATAATTTAAATTATATAAAATAAAAATAAACTTTGTTTTTGACAACAAAAAATAATATTTACCGAATTTAACGAAAACCAAACGGGTGTGGTGGATGTCACTGTGCAACTGACGGTACTGTAGGTACAGTTGGTGTCACAGTTGTAGTTGCCGTACTACCACTATGAGCTTGTTGTTGTCCACCAAATGCCTGATTGAATGGTGGTGCGTAACATTGTGGAAAATATAATTCATGTTTAACAACAGGTCCCATTCGTGGTATTAAATTTGATTGTTTATCCATAGTTAAAAATGTTGATGGTTTTGGACCATCGCCATTACCTGTCACACCACTAACAGCTTGTGTTACCGCCCCCAGCATTGATGTAGCATTAATGCGCCGAGATTTTGATGCGTGTGGATTCATATGATTATCTATGTGCTTTTTCACTTCTTGCTCAGTAGCAAAACGTCTTCGACAATTTGGCATTGGACAACAAAATGGACGATCACCCTAAAATAAAAATTATTTTTTTAAAGGTTGCAATTAAATTGAATAAAATTCGTTTATAAAAACCGGGGCAAAAAAAAAATTGTTAAGTTTAGATAAACCAACATACTTGGTACCAACCAACATTGTATTAAGAAGGAAGTAACAGAGGTAAAATGTAATAACCCTTCTTATCCATAACAATCACATAATTTTATTTTTACTAATAAATAATAAAGTAGTTGACATTAGCAAATCTATATCAATCACACAAAGCTCTAGAACTACGTCAAAAACGACATATCGCGCAAAAATCACAATTGAGGACTCAGATATGCCGAACATGGTGTCTTAGGTTACAAACGATGATAAAATTTTGTTCTATAGGAACATGCAGGTCACAGACAAAGGAAGCAAATTGTATAAGGGGCCGACTAAAAACATCGCTGGACTCACTACGGGCAACTACATTAAGCGTAATGTGACATACTTTCAATGTTGGAGATTGACCACATTCAGAATCTAGTGATACCACAAAAAAATTTGCAATTAGATCCGTACCCTCCAACGGCGGTATCGTAAAACAACAAAGCAGACGTTGCTGCTGGGATCTCACACTCTCCAGATCTAGGTAAGTCATTGAATCGCTTTTTTCACTCCTCAAAAAAGTATTCACAAATTGAAATTTTTATATTTTTCATATCGTTCTTACTCGTAAGAGTTAAATTTTTATTTCTCTGATTTCACTACTTTGGAATTGATTTTATCTTTTTTTTCATTCCATATGTAGAAAAAGAAAACTAGGTAGTACTTATTCGTCATCCTTTTTATTTATTTCAATAAAAAAACTTGCATAGAACCAGAGACGGAAACCGGTTCGTTTGAACCAAACCAAAACCACTGAAAGAAACGAAATTTTACCGAACCAAAACCAAACCAGTTTTTTAAATAATAGTTGAACCGAACCATAAACAAATGTTTTTCTGTTTGGTTCACGGTTCGGTTTTAAAGTAGAAAATTTGGTCTAGTACCTACATAAATTGGACATAATTAGTACCTAAATTAATTTCTTTTTGAAACTACTACATTATTTTTTCACGACTACTACATTTTTGTATTCAAATTTAAATTAGAGGTATTTTTTGTTTTGACAATTCTTAGGTTTTTAGTTTATCAAGCGGAATACAGCGTGAAATTATCAGGGTTGTGCCGTAGACAAAATAGATTACTTTACATGTATAGATTACGCATAGATCACGAGTAAATTACGCGAGATATTTTCGTGTAATCTATAATGTAAACTATAAATGTAATCTATTTAATTGATATGTGAATTCTGAAATTTTTTAGCAATAAATTAACTTTTTTCAAGATTGCAAGATCCTGTTTTTGACAATATTATTGATCATGTTTGTTAAGAAAAAATTTTCATAGGGATAATACAATATTTCCACATATTTCTTCTTAAATCAAAACTAATAGATTACGCCAAATTTACATAGATGACATAGATTACATGTAATGTAATCTATTTTAGATTACGCGTAAAGGAACAAGCCTGAATTATTCTTTTATTTTCAAATTTAATGAAATTCATAAAAACAGTCTCTTTAATGCGACTTATTAGGGGAATACAGCTGTTTTTATTTGAATATCGAAAATTAATTAAGAATAAAAATGTGAATCTTAATTCTGAAATTGAACCAAAACCGAACCAAAACCAAACCAAAACCAAGTTTTGAAATATGAAGAAACCAAAACCAAACCAAAAACCATAATAAAAATTTGTTATTAAACCAAAACCGAACCAACTGAAAAAAAACTTTGGTTTCCATCTCTGCATAGAACTCTGAAAACATAGTTGAATTCAGAAAAATTATTTACTCTTCATTTCTTTCAGAGCGAGTAACATAAAAAAAATATAACATTCCCAAATACAAGATTGGAAATAAAAAATATCGTTTTTACTATTAAATCGAAATTAGCATTTTCTTTCAAATACTCACAAACTTAATTTTTGCTTCAAAATTGATGCTTTCGTTCGTATTAAAAATAAATTAATTGTTAAATGTTTGTGTACGCCCTAACTAGTAAATATTTGAGACAACATACACTTAAAAAAGATACTTTATGGCTACTTTTAAAAGAAAACATACATATTTTAACAGACATGTGTTTGGTGAGTTTTTTTGAGAAAACTGTTTAATCCAGGAATTTGTTGGTTTGATTGGATTGGATTGGATAGGATACAACAACAACAAATATACAACAAATATTTTACTAAACATATCTATGTGGCTTTAAATAAAAAAAACATATTAATGTAAATACATATATGTACTTTTTCTCTGCAAACAATACAGAACCCAACTCGTAAAAAAACTTTGTATGTGATTCGGGCATAATTTATAATTTTTATAATTTTTAACTGTAGCAGTAGGCTGGGGCCGTTACCTTTTTGAGATGAAAAAATTAGTAGCAGGTAACGGCTGGCTGGAATATATAGTTGAGGTCATAAACAATGAAAAAAAAAACTTTCGAACTTGAGATGAAGGGAAGTAGTGAAATGGGGTGTAAGGGGAGAAAACAGTTTTTCGTTATTTGTAACGAAACGAGGCCTCCTAGAGAAAAGTGTTTCATACAAAAGTTGTAGATAATAAAAAAATCTAAAACTTTTGTTAAAACATTTTTCGACATAACCTCAAAGTTTGCGAGAAAATGATGAAAAACCGATTTTTCTGTTTTTTATTTTTTTTTCGCGTGAAAATTATTTAATTTTAATGAAACTTTGTGAAAGTACGTAATTATTTGCGAACAATAAGCATGAAATTTTTCAATTATGGAAAATAAATATTTTTCGAGATTTTACCATTTTTCCGAAAAAACACCCCTATCTTCGGCGAACAACTTTATTGATGTTTTTTTGGATTTTGATGTTGTTCTAGTGCTTATTTTTTTTGTCAAGCTGTCTACTCTCAAATAGTATATCGATTTTAATGATTTATTGTTATTTAGCAACTTAAAATTGAGAAAAACCGAAAAAAAAAATTTTCGAATCTCGAACTTGTCGATTTTTTTAATTTTTTTCAATTTTTTAGCATATTTATGTTAATAGTTCATAATATTTTAAAGAAAAAACTTTCTTTGGTATAAAATAAATAAAGTTGAATGAATTTACTTATTGGAAACAACGCTTAAATTGAATAAAGTAAAAAATAAAAATGCTGTTACGTATTCAAACAGAAAAAAATTTACAATGTTTAAAATTTATCAGCATACTATAGGGTTGCCACGTGTCCTACTTTCAGTCAAAAATGTCAAACTTTAGGCAAACTGTAATACAATATCTTACACTGAAAAAAATATATTTTTTTTCTACCTATTTCTCTCAATAAACGCGCTAGCAAAATAAGTAATTGTTATTGCACCTTTACTTATTTTAAAATTGTAACTGATTATTTAACTTTATGTCGAAAGGGTAGTAACAATAGCAAATAATTTATATTGCTGACATATGTGAATATCTATGCTTTATTGCACGATTTATTCAGGTGGTAAAACACCATTGTCTAAATTTTGAAATAAACCTACCGTTAAACTTCTGTTTTTTTAAATAACTTTTGTTACGAAGTGCCTGTTCTTAGAATTATTAATAAAATAAAATGACTGAACCGAATTTTATTATAAAGTAAAACCTTTGGCTACAGAAAGCTAACGATTTTGAAGGAATATGTAAATACACAAAACTACTACTACTTATGAGTAACTTATACAGTTACTTAACTACTTATGAGTAACTGGCTTACAACATAAGTTTATTGATTTTTTTAAAAGTGCCAATGAATCAGCAGACGGCATGTTTGGCTGTATTTCTGAGTTCTTAAAACTTTAAGTTTAAGTTTTTCGAGTGTTACCGCATTGGAGGCTAATAACATCAATGCGAATTTGTATGCCATTATTCATTATAAATAAATAAATTAGCATTACAGAAATAACGCCCATACATTCATTCATACATTCATACTTACACCAAACCGAAACCGAATTTTTTTTTTAAAATTTATTTTTAACTGAAAATTGATGTGGCACAAATCCAACGAGTTTTTTAGTTTTGAGACATTAGGGGTAGTGTGTCCTAGTGTGTGTAGTAGTTTTGTGTATTTACATATTCCTTCAAAATCGTTAGCTTTCTGTAGCCAAAGGTTTTACCTTATAACAAAATTCGGTTCAGTCATTTTATTTTATTAATAATTCTAAGAACAGGTACTTTGTAACCAAAGTTATTTAAAAGAACAGAGGTTTAACGGTGGGTTTATTTCAAAATTTAAACAATGGTGGTTTACCACCTGAATAAATCGTGCAATAAATCATAGATATTCACATATGTCAGCAATGTAAATTATTTGCTATTGTTACTACCCTTTCGACATAAAGTTAAATAATCAGTTACAATTTTAAAATAAGTAAAGGTGCAATAACAATTACTTATTTTGCTAGCGCGTTTATTGAGAGAAATAGGTAGAAAAAAAATATATTTTTTTCAGTGTAAGATATTGTATTACAGTTTGCCTAAAGTAGGACATTTTTATAGTAAAGATATTGTATTACAGTTTGCCTAAAGTAGGACATTTTTATAGTAAAGGAGGACGTAGGACATTCTTGCTCCAAAGTAGGACTGTCCTACCGAAAGTAGGACACGTGGCAACCCTATAGTATGCTGATAAATTTTAAACATTGTAAATTTTTTTCTGTTTGAATACGTAACAGCATTTTTTTATTTTTTACTTTATTCAATTTAAGCGTTGTTTCCAATAAGTAAATTCATTCAACTTTATTTATTTTATACCAAAGAAAGTTTTTCTTTAAAATTTTATGAACTATTAAGATAAATATGCTAAAAAATGGAAAAAAATTAAAAAAATCGACAAGTTCGAGATTCGAAAATTTTTTTTTTCGGTTTTTCTCAATTTTAAGCTGCTAAATAACAATAAATCATTAAAATCGATATACTATTTGAGAGTAGACATCTTGACAAAAAAAATAAGCACTAGAACAACATCAAAATCCAAAAAAACATCAATAAAGTTGTTCGCCGAAGATAGGGGTAAAAATGGTAAAATCTCAAAAAATATTTATTTTCCATAATTGAAAAAATTCATGCTTATTATGCGCAAATAATTACGTACTTTCACAAAGTTTCATTAAAATTAAATAATTTTCACGCGAAAAAAAAAATAAAAAACAGAAAAATCGGTTTTTCATCATTTTCTCGCAAACTTTGAGGTTATGTCGAAAAATGTTTTAACAAAAGTTTTAGATTTTTTTATTATCTACAACTTTTGTATGAAACACTTTTCTCTAGGAGGCCTCGTTTCGTTACAAATAACGAAAAACTGTTTTCTCCCCTTACACCCCATTTCACTACTTCCCTTCATCTCAAGTTCGAAAGTTTTTTTTTGTTTTGTTTTGAAAGTTTATGACCTCAACTATATATTCCAGCCGGCCGTTACCTGCTACTAATTTTTTTTATTTCAGCTATAAAAATCCATAACGGCCCCAGCCTACAGGGGATGTTTTTATTGTTAAAATTTTGTAAAAAACAAATTAGTTTTATAGATTTCTCATTTTTTCGTTTTCTCAAAAAGTTTTGGATTTAATTTCCTTAATACTGAAGTTTCCTAGTTATATTTTATTTATTTAAAAAAATTATTTTGATTAAAAGGGAAAATTTATTCTTTAAAATAATAAACGTTTCTGTTCTTGTTGCTAAAACAAATTGTTGTAACGAAGTGTGTTTATTTATTCTTTAAATTTAATTATGTAAACGTTTGGAACTATTTTTGTAAATGAAGTTAAATAAATGTTATTGGTGATTCTGGGCACTGGTTGGGCACTGACGAGGTAGGTTCGAATCCCAACCGAAACACGAAAAATGTGATATGGAGTTTTTTTCTGAGAAACTTCATACCATACCTTTGAATTGAAAGAATTCCAATTACTTCTTTACTTACTTGAGTTTAATTGATCTCAAAAATCCAAAGTTATTGGTGATGTTTTTGATCTCGTTAATGAATCTGTTAATTGCTTAATAAATTATATTTCACTGAAGTATTCATCATTTGAGTCTAATTAAATAAAACATCAAGTTACAAATAACAAAGTATTGCTTACAAAATTGAATTGACGCTAATCAACCTTTATACAACATTTTTAAATAACTATCAACTAACAAATTTGTGACGAAGGGAATTTCAGAAACACTATTTTCGTGTCAAAGATTTATCATCTTCCCTTCGTCGCAAGTCTAATAAATTCCAGACAATTTTTAATTTTATAATTTTGATCCACCATGACATTATAGTCATTATACCCATTTTTAAAAATTTTCCCATGTTTCGTTTTGCACATTATGCAAAAATATTAATAATTCTTGTAAAATGTTCACATGTTTTGCTTTCTGTAAGTTTTACAGAAAACAATTACTGTGAAATTCTGGATTAACATAATTTGTAATCCAATTTCACTTTATTTAATTCTCATTTTTCTTTCTTTTCTAAAGACTGAAATTCAGCCTTTCGTTTTTATGTTGTAATTAAACAAGTTTTCGTTTATTTGTGGGGAAGTTCCCACAAATTGATTAGATTCTGGAATTTATTTTTTTCTCTCCTTATTTTTACTTTTGTCAACTAAGAGCATTTTGACCAGAGCTCGGATAACACCGAGGTGTTGACTTGAGTTGGAAAATTTTTAGTGGGGACTCGGATTCGAATTGTCGACCAAGATGGTCACAATTTGTTTTAGTTTTGGTCGGGACTGAGTTTCGAAACGCGGGCGAAGTCGGTCGTTTGAGAAAAAGTTATTTGTTTCTTTTTTCTTTTGTTTTTTTTTGTGTTGTATTAGTATCGTCTGTTAAAATATAAATACTTTAAAATAATTGAGTGTTTTAATTAAAATTTTTTTTTTTGTTAGTCCAAATAAAATTTGGAAATGTTTGATTATGAAAACTAAATAATCTAGTGTTTTAATAAAAATTTATTTAGTAAAGTTAGTCCAAATGAAATTTGGAAATTTTTAGTATGAAACTTAAAGTAATCTTGTGTTTTGATTAAAAATTATAAAGTTAATCCAAATATAATTTGGGAAAAGTTTTCATAATGAAAAATGAAATGAAATTGGAAATAAAGATCGTGTACTTAAATATCGTGTTTTGGGATAACCCGCTATAGAGACGGATACATCAACAGGGAACTTTTAAGGTGAGTCCTAGCTAAGCAATTTTTTTTGTTGTTTGTCATGTGTAGTGTTTCTGAATTAGGTTGAGATAAGCAGGAGCGACAGGTGTTATGTGTTCCTTCTGAACATGCAACTACTGATTCGCTGAAACAATGTCGGGTAGGGGATGAGAACATGGTAAAGGACAAGAGGTAAGTAGGGATGGCTGTCTGCGTTTCTCCAACTAACAACCGCTCCCATCTAGAGTTTCTGGCTGCCGATTCAAACCCACGACCGTTATAGACTGAGTCAAGTCGATAGAGCGGGAATCGGGCAACGGTCAGGGAACAAATCTATGACTTTAGTAAGTGCAATCTTTGCTCCTATCTGGGGGGCTGGGTTGCACTGCTAATCGTTACAAATTCATCTCTACTCTACTCATCATTGCTTTTCCTACACTAGTGGTGCTTAACATATCATCACAGTTGACTACCAGGCAAATTTATCACATCAGGAAGACCCAAAGTAATAGCATATAACAAGCTATATTTGGTGACCTCGACTAAGGACATTTAAAGCAAGAACGACAAATACAACAGTGCAGACCGTTAACAGGCATCATTTATTATTTTATATTAGCCGTGTTCGATTTGAATGAAGCAACTAGCTAAGTAATTCATCAACCAGAATCAAACGAAGAAGGCAAAAATTTTATAAGAAAAAATTACAAAAAAAAAAAATAATAATCGAAAATAGAAAAAAAGTGCATGTTATAGTGTTTATTTAAAGGAAAAAAACAAATAATCGAAAATAGAAAAATTAGTGTATGGTATAGTGTTTGTGTTAGTGTTTATGAAAATTGAACTTGAAGAACGGAGGCGTACATTTGTATAATTGGTGAGATTGTTCTTTTTTTTAAGATAATTATTTGGTATTTTATATTTGCCGTTACCAGATAGGCAGGTAAAATTTTACCTTTTATTGCTTTGATGTAATAAATTTATTTATTATTTTAAAGCATAAATTTGTTTAATATTGCTTGGTAACAGGGTAGGTAAAATTTGGTTTTAGTTGTTAGTAACCCTTTATTTGTACTCTTCAATTTTGTTAGTGTCTTTTGTGTCCCCATTTTTTTTGCTTTTCTCTTATCGAGCTACTGTTGCATGAAACCTGCTATCGTGTTTTTGTGACAGAGATACCCAGTTTCTTTTGTATTGTGTAGTGTTGAAATTTAGGCCTGGCCGAATTTCAGTATCTATACCTGCAATTTCAAAGGGTAAGTCTTTGTCTCAACAAAAAGGTAGCAGAGTAAACCAACAGCTTAGTATTGACTTTACCAATATAAGAGGTCTCAATTCGAATCTAAACGAGGTTCATCACTACATCGAAAAAAATAAACCTGACATATTGTTTCTTACCGAAACAATTGTTAGTGGCAAAGCATCAAAGTTGGATCTCGATAAATACCGGATACCTATTTACGAATTGGAACATTCCTTTTATAACAAGCATGGTGTCTGTGTATTTGTTCGAGATTCACTTTCATGTATGAGAATTAAGGCCTACGAGTTGAACTCTAAGCACCATAATTCTATAGCACTGAAGATCTCAGGTGTTGATGAAACTATGTTTGTAATAGGATTATACAGATCCCCAAATTCTCCCCGAGGAGAAATCTGTCCCTTTTTCGATAAAATATCGGCTAATCTAGACAAGATTACCACGGACTACCCCAAAGCAAGACTGGTCATTCTTGGAGACTTTAATATTCATAATAAAGAATGGCTTAAGTATTCATCGCGCACTGACGACGTAGGAAGGCAAGCCGAACTGATACTCGCAGATTATCACGGTTTGACGCAAATGATGGAGTGTCCCACTAGAATCGCAGACAATTCACATCATAACAATAATTTGTGGGATCTGTTTTTGACAAACGAACCAGATACTACGAAGACAAAAGTTGAACAACCCCTCGGAACATCGGACCATTTACTAATATCAGCAATAGTGCAATTTACATCACCGACACAAATTAAAGCAAATCCTCGTCGGGTTTGGAACTATAAACGCGCTGACTGGGAGGGACTGAGAAACTTTTATGATGAAACACCTTGGAAAACTATTTGTTGTGTTGATCAAGATCCTAGCACATCGGCAATAAGAATTTCTGAAATCATAAAAGAAGGAATGCGGCGGTTTATTCCAAATCGAATAATCACTCCTAAAACTGAGCCTTGGTTCACACGGGATGTTGATGAGGCAGTGAGGAATAAACGCAAAGCATTCAAGACGTATAACGCTAATAAAACACCTGAAACCCATAGCGCCTATAAGAAAGCCAGAAATATTAGTAAATTCAAAATAGACTTGGACAAAGACGCGTTTATCCAGAAGAAAGCAAAGAAATTCGCCGAGCACCCATCTGACTCACGTAGTTTCTTTCAAGCAGTTAAATCAGTCCAGAGCAATTTTACTCGATCCTCTATTCCAAGCTTAGTTCTGAATGACATACCCGTGAGCGACTCAAAAGAAAAAGCGGATCTTTTGGGTCGTATTTTCGCAGAAAACTCAAACAAAGTTGAACCTCCCCATTCTTCAACACTCATTTCCCCAGTTGTAACGTAAATAAAACCAATTATTTTTTGTCACAATATTGTACGGAAAATGCTTCTTTCTATCTATATCAACAAATCTGCTGGTCCCGACGGTATTCCACCCATCATTCTTAAAAACTGTGCTAGGCAACTAGCTCCAATTTTAACAAAACCTTTCTACTTATCGTATAAAACCGGAATATTTGCCGATTCTTGAAAACTGGCCAGCGTTCAACCCATATCAAAGAAAAGCAATAAGATAGACCCTAACAATTATAGACCAATTGCAATTCTGTCGGTTTTAGCTAAATTTGAAAAATATGTTAACTACAATCTAATAGATTATTTGGAAATGTCGCGAATTATTGATGATAAGCACTATGGTTTTCGTAGAAGTCATGCAACAGGTGATCTGTTAGCCTACGTATCCCATCTCTGGAACAAATCCTGGAAAACCATGGTGAAACATTCAATATTTCACTTGATATTTCTAAAACATTTGATAAAGTGTGGCATAAAAATCTCATAGCTAAATTAAAATCTTATGACATAGACCATCTCACTGTCTCATGGATTCACAGTTTTCGTATAGGTCGCCAATTTCATGTTAATTTAGATGGTATCACATCCAATATTTTCACAACCAATGCTGGGGTTGCCTAAGGTTCGGCACTCTCACCAACCTTGTTTCTTCTATACATTAATGACTTACTTATTTCCACAGTGCACCCAATCCATAGTTTTGCTGATGACAGCACATTGCATGCATCACATGCATCTCCTAAATTTCGATCTCATACTGCAGTTACCACTGATAGAGAGCTGCTAATTGATTCCATCAACAAAGATCTGGAGCGTATAATGGAATGGGGTGATCGTAATCTTGTTTCATTTAATCCAACCAAAACCAAATTATGCCGTCTTTCACGAATAGAGCGACATAAAAATTTTCCTATTAAAATAAACCACGAAGAATTGCGTGAGGTTGAATCAGTTAGACTTCTTGGAGTGGATATTCAAAATAACCTGAAATGGAATAAACATGTGTTCAACCTCGCTAAATCTACAATGCAAAAATTAGGATTCTTGAGTCGATGTAAAAAGTATTTCAATCCCGAGCAAATTTTACTAATCTTCAAGTCCTTTATTCGTCCATGTATGGAGTACTGCTGTCATGTTTGGGGAGGTGCTTGTCAGTCAACAATAAATTGTCTAGACTCTGTACAGGGAAAAGCAATACGGTTGATTGGTAATACCGAACTAACGGACCAGCTTGATTCACTCCAGCACAGAAGAAATGTGGCTGAATTGTCAATCTACTATAAATATAACTTAAGCGAATTCTCCTCTAAGGAAATTCAAAATATTCTTCCATCGTGTGCGCAGTATAATCGACAAACAAGAGCTGCCGAGTTATCTCATCCATTTGTTGTACAAATACCTCGTTGTAGAACTGTGTCCTTCCAAAACGACTATTTTAATAGAGTGGCCAAATTATGGAACTCAATGCCTTCCTCTGTATTTCCCGATGAATTTTCCCCTCAGGCATTTAAAGAAAATGTCCATCATCATTTAAAAATATTAGTATAGTTATCCCTATATCCCCATTCGTTCCATTTTCCTCATCTCCCTCCTTTATCTTCGGTATCTTCGGATATTCAAAGAGTCTAAATAATGAATATTTCATATTTAGTGTGCTAAACATGTCTAACTAATTAATATAAAAAAAACTGAAACAACTGACAAATTGAATGCAATTATTCGAAATCAAACGCAACTATTATTATCAATAATATTTATTATATTAAGTTATTATTTTAATTAATTTTACTAAATTTAAAGTTTTGGAAATCACGGCAAATCAAGCCGTAATAGTTTTGTTCGCCACATGTATTTGAAAATGCGAATATTTTTATTTTTATAAATATAGTATATTATGCTACGATCATGTAATGACGGTTATTAATACACGAGCATTAACCGGGATACGAAACGAGCCGTAGGCGAGTTTCGTATGGTATATGCGAGTGTATTAATAACCATTACATGAAAGAGGCATACGCTATTTTGTCTACACCCGGTAAATAACGAAGAACGAAGATTACAACGAAAATTTCAATTTTCGAATTTCAAAGTTCAATTTTTTTTCCCATATGAAAATTTCAACAAACGTCAAATGCATAGCATGTTTGATTGAAAAACTATGGGTTTCTTTCTATTGATTAAAAATCTGTATCGTAATAAAATCTGTATCGAAATGCATATCATTATAAAACGGATTTTGGTCATATAAGTGTATTTTTATAGTACGGGTGTAGAAAAAATATATTTCATATTTCATACTTTTTTTTCTTTTTACAGTGCCAAATATTTCCTCCTAGCGACGCTCTTCCTTTTTCTCTCCAAATTCTTATTTATTGGCTTTCAAGCCACGCCAACTTCTGCTAGTGTGACCAATTTTTTAAAATTTCTGTTTGTTTAATAATCGATACCATGGGTTGAAGCTTCACATCTCTCTCCTTCGTAAGACCCACTTCATTCTTCGTTACTCATGGGCCGAAGTTAATCATCTTCCTCTTTTGTAAGACCCTCTACACTCTCCTTAACTTATGGGCCGAATTAATCATCTTCCTCCTTCGTAAGATCCACTACTCTCTCCTTAACTCTTGGGCCGAAACAATTTGTCGAATTTTCTGATTTTTTGAAATTACTATCTCTAACGTTACCCATATGTTACCATAACATGAACATCTTCTAACGTTAACCATCTATCTCTTAACAAAACAGGTATGGTCTTTATGGATATAAACACGACAATTCGTCGTTGATCATATCTCATCTATTTAAGCAGAACCTCCAAGCAGAACCTATTCCCAACGTTATCCATATGTTTCTACAACATGAAAATCTGCTGACGTTAATCATTTATCTGTTGACGAACAGGTATGGTCCTTACGGATATTTAAAGACACAATTCGTCGTCAATCAGATATTACTTCTCACAGCGATCTATTTCTATCGTATACGTCTCCAAGGTAAACATTGGTCTCAGACAACTTTGTACTGTCAGATTTTACCATCACAATTTCTGCTTCTTCTTGCTTTGAACAGCTTGCATTTCGAAAAATAAACTCGTTGTCTCAGACAACTTTGTTCTGTCAGACATTCAGCATCACTGACATTACTTTTCTGCTTTTCCTATTTTTAAACCTAACTAATGGAACACATTAGCATAAATATTGGTATCAGACAGCTCAGCTCTGTCAAACCTATATCTCCACTTGTGTTACCATGACTTAAACTTGGTCGTTTCATTCTTTTTTTGCAGAACTACCAATTCGTAAGACCCATAATTATTCTCCTCTAATTGGTATCGATTACTACACGACTCTTTCGTTTAACACAAATCTCTTTTCTAACACACTATCTTAACTGTCTCTCCTAATACAATCGCTCCTAACCTTCATATGATCGAACATCGACAGATAATTCCTTACTTCGGGTTAAATGGCTGGATTATTGGCAACTGCATTTTTGTTTTGTTGCAGCAAATTTTTGTAAAAATTTGCTATTTACTTTTATTTTCTCTATTCTATCATAAAATATTGGCCTATGTCATATTTTGTCAGTGATAGGATTTTTTGTTTAGTTATTCATTTTCTAACAAAAAATATAAAAAAACAAAAAAGAAAGATTTACGTCGATCAACACCTTTGAACGTATGTTGTTGTTGGACCTTGGTCTTAAAAGGTTTTTATGTGTTATTGTGATACATATTGTAATGCCTACTACACAACACATTTTATTAAAAAAAAAAAAAAAATCTGAAGATGGTTCGACCCAATTTTCACCACTATTTCTCAGTCGCACAAAATAAACACACTGTTGAACAGACAACTGTTCACTCTAATTTTTCGGACACCTTCAAACTCCCTTTTCACTACAACTACTCAAAAACTCTTTCCTTCTTTCCTCCCCAACTCTACTTCTTTTCTTTTATAGTTCCATCTTCGATGCCCCTATGGGGAAGTGTTGTAGCGAACATTTAAATTAATAATTTTTAAAATTTTAATTGTAGCAGGCGATGTTACACTTAAAAAATACATCGATGATTTTATTCGATGTAAAACATCGGAACTCTGCCTCGATGTTTTCCGATACATCGCATGAAAACTTTCAGCACGGCAATAAACTTTCCGTTTTGAACATACAAAGTTCGTTTTCTTTTTTCGGAACGATACGCGTGACTATAATGCAGGCACAACAGTAATTATGTGGAAACTGGAAAGTGAAGGATCAAGGTGTGCAAGGGGATGGTAAAGAGAAAGGAAAGAAATGTGTAAGTGGGATGGTAAAACTTTATGTTAAGTTTAAATTTCTGAAATTCTTTAGGTTAAGCTTAAGCTTTGGAAGGTTGTAGCTAAGCGAAAAAACAGTAGATTCTAGACAATTACATAAAGAGTTTGGAATGGTTCAAGTGAGTCTTTATGGAAGTTTATTGCGTTATGTTTTTAAGTCGTCTAATCGTTTGGGATTGTTTATGGCATTTTTAGCATTTTTGCGGGCAGCTATGAGAAGTTCACAATTGTTAGATATTTGTTGAAACTGTGCGTGAGTTCTAAATTTGGAAACAATTGTTGACCAGCAGGTCTCATTAAACCATGAGGTGTTTGCGGTCTTCAATTTTTGAATGGATGCTGGAATGAAACAGTCCGTAGCCGATTGAATCGGATGCTATTCTCAGCGCAATTGAATCTACTTTTTTATCTGCAAATAAATTAGTCCAGATGAGATTGGTCAAAAAGTCGTTCATAGCACGCCAGGTCACATTCCTATAATGCCATAAAGTGCGGAGGTGTGGAGTATTATTTATTGCAGGGGAGTATTATTGGAGTATTATTTATTGCGTTTTGAATGCTGCCCTCACCAGATCAGATGTTCCAAAAGGCGGATTGACCATTATTTTATATTTCAGAGTTAGTAGAAATGATTAAATCCAAAAGATGGGATGTGTGACTGACTGTTAATGTCAGAAATGCAAATTGGTTTATCAACTAGATGAGTGAGCAAGATGAGATCTTCCATTCCGAGGAGCAGAATGAGGGAGCCATTCAACATTAAAATCACCCGCTATGACTATTTCAGCTTTAGGCATCTTATCAAGAATTTTTTCTCTGTGGTCTAACAGTGTTTAGTAGAATTGTATGAGTGAGATGAGATTTAGCTTTTAAATAAAACAAAAAGTAGAAATAGAAAAATTCAATTAAAATTTCGGACTGTTCATTACAATAAGAAGAATAAAAAGAATTTCAAAGCTAAAGTTAATTATCCAAATAACAAACGAAAAAATACATATAGCATATAAAATGTTGTCCATTAAGACCAATGTTCTTTAGACAGACTTTGCAGAAACAAACATTTACTTAAGCGTTTTCCTTTCATTCTATTTCTTTGCTGATTGACTCCAGATCGAACAAAAGTCTCTACAAAAGTTCAACATTTTAGAGCAATCTGTAGGTACAGCTTGGGAAACTGAATTCTCAGATTTTCCAAGGATTTTCTTTGTGTCTTCTTCCAACGCCACTACGCAAGTAAATAAATAAATTATCAGAAATTCATTATTCAGAGAATTAGATTGTGTTTTTTTTAATTAATGATATTCCCATAAGAAAACGCTATCTTCTTATGAACCAGTAGGTGAATGTAAAAACATTCGTTTATTGGATGTCACAGACGTCAAATGACCTACTCTGGAACGTAATGGCGACGGCAAAAAGCGCGCCTAGAAAACTCGGCCTCCTAAATAGATACAAAAAAAATTTCACTTCATACCAATTGCTCCATGTTTATAAGTTCTACATTCGTCCCTGTATGGAGTACTGCTGTCAAGTTTGGGGTGCTGCGTCTGTTTCCATCTTGGCCTTCTTGGACTCTGTTCCAAAGCGGGCTACACGAATTGTGGCTGATCGAGATTTGACATCAAAACTTAATTCCCTACAACATCGTCGCACTGTTGCTGACCTCGTTGTTTTTTACAAATATCGTCATCAGCCGACCTCAGATGAAATCAGCAACATCATGCCTCAAACTTCTTTGTCCGAACTGCATACAAATGAAATAGTTTGCTGGAATCTATAGTCTCAGGTGGTTTCAATCCGCATAGCGCAAGTTGTTGTGGGACTTAAGAGGTATTTATGTGTTGTTGTGACACATATTGTAAACCCTATAACAACACTTTTTATTTAAAAAAAAAGTACTTTGCTTGCGGCGAATAAAAAATAGCATATGATACACGGACGTAAACCATTTTGGACTTGCAAACTCCACATACGCACAAAAACCTTAGCTTTACGTCTTTGCATCATAATGTACTATTTGTATTATTCTATACAGAGAAAAGTTTTATATTAAAAAAAAAGATCGCATTAGAATCTTAAAATATTTATTATTAGCATCAAATCAGAAGAAAAATAATAACTTTTAGTTAATTATTTAGTTAATATCGCATTCAATTTTTTTTTGAAAATTGCATTCATGAAATATTTGACTTCGAGAATAGAATATAAGCACTAATTCATAATATAGCTTAGCACCTAAATAATTTTGTTTTAGGAAATCTTGGTACTAATTTAGTATTTTTTATTTGGCGTACGTAAAGAACAAATTCATTTATTTTTCCATGACAGGGTTGCCGTTTGACACCAATTTGAGCTTTTTTGCTCCGTTTTAGCTCGAACTTCAGCAGAAAAACTCCTTTTTCTTTGGAAAATTTTGTTTTTTTAATTATAGAAATTAAAAAAATTCTAAAAAGCTTTATACCAAAAATGCTATAGAAAGTATCTCCTGACTTCTGTTATGGATCAAATCAGGGCTGGCTAGGGGACGGGGACGAATTAAGCCCTAATGCTGCATGTTACACTTTATACTATTCAGGTTTGGTCAGGAAATCGAATCAGAGATGGGTCATAGGGCTTATTTGCAAGGTTGGCATGATATATATCAATGATATATATCCGATATGTATCATTGATATATATCACGATATTTATTCCCTGATATATATCATGATATTTATAAAAAAATAAATAATTAATTATTCCTACCTTAAAGTTAGAAAATCTGTTAATAGTCGCAGCACTGCTTGCAAAACGCATGCCAAATCGAGGTAACCTGGTTCAGCTATGCCAAGACCATAAAGAACATAGATTCTGACAAAACTAATCTTATGATAAATATTGCAATAAATGCTAAACATATGCCTTGTTATCTAAAGACAAAAGCAGCCGCTTTAGACAGACTCAAAGAGATAAAACGACTATTGCCGTTTTAGTTGAAATTTCGCATAACCTATACAAGGTTGTTCAACTGGTTCAGTAATGGTCCATTAATGGGAACCAGTAACGCAGCAATGGCAGAGTACTGGCAAACCATGCCTTGGCCATTTACATAATTATACTGGATGATAACTTAGGGCAATAATCGGCTGCCATTCATAGGTCAGAGAAAAAAACCAATGGCCTATACAAGGTTGAATAGTGGGGCCAGCATTGCAGCAATGGCCAATGGTATCATCGGCAAATTTAAATAAATTAAATACAAATGGATTTCATAATTTAAAATAAAATAAAAATGTCTAATGAAAAACATTATAAAACTTATACCAACCATATTACCATAGTCTTTTAGTTGAGAAGCGAATAGTAACTATAGATAAAAAATGTTCAAATATGTATTTCTAAAATGAATTTGAGTCTAGTGAATTTTAACCAACTGACATCGATCGGCCAATTCATGACTGTAGTACTGCGCTAATAATAATAGCCAATTAATGTTAGCCATTAACGAGCTAATGCTTGGCCATTTAAACTAAAGTGTACTGGTTATTTTCTATAAACCTAATATCGGTCGATTTATGGTTGCAGTAATGGCCCAATAACAATAGCCAAGTATTGTTTACCATTAATTGGCCAGTGCTTGGCCATTCAAAGGTAACTATATACTGACTCTATTCTGTAAAGTGTAAACCATAGATCGGTCGAAGAATGTTTCTAGTACTGGCCCAATAACAATAGCAAAGTACTGTTTACCATTAATGGGCCAGTGCTTGACCGTATTTCAGGGTCAGGCAAATCCTGCTTGAGAAACTGGAAGTCGATTTTAAACTAGAGCAGCCTTTCGAAGTTAAGAAGCTTTATCGAAGAAGATTTATGCTTGGCCATCGATTTTTAGGTAAGTAAACGTTACAACCACCACCAAAGAGAAGAAGCATATATTTCCTTATTTATATATAATTATTTCAGTCTTCATTCCATTTGTAATGGCGCTTTTAACTGAATCCACACCATTTTCATAATATGTACTTCATTCTAAGTTCAGAAATACACCACCAATGGTGTGGTGGAATGGAATGACTACCCAAGCAGGGGACTCCAGAATTTGAAAACGACCAAGCACTATTAATAGTTAACAGGACTTGACTTTTGTTATTAGGCCAGTACTAAAATCATTCATCGGCTGATCTATGGTTAACAGAAAATAGCAGAAACTATAACAGAAATAATAACAATAACAGAAATATTTAGTTACTTTTGAATGGTTGACTTTGAAATAACTAGCCCATGAATGGTAAACAATGCATTGCTATTGTTTTGTTATTGGGCCATTACTGGAACCATGAATCATCCGATCTACGGTTTATAGAAAATTACCAGTTTACTTTAAATGGCTAAGTAATGGTACGTTAATGGTTAACATCAATTGGCTATTCTTATTGGACCAGCACTGGACCATAAATTGGCCGATCTTTGTCATTTTTTATTAAAATACGCTAGAGTGTTATCCATTTTAGACATATACTTATAATAATTAATTAAAAAACGTTTTCTCCTTTTTAGGGTTCCGTTTTTTATACGGAACACTATTGGTGAGAGTACAACGTGTTTTTCACATTATTTCGATTATCTCGTGAACCATTAATCCGATGAACTTAAAATTTGAGGTGCTTATAAAACTAACCTATCCACACAAGATGGCGGGTTAAAAAATAAATAAAGTTGTGTTCGTTTGTTTTAAGGAGGTACGATGTAAAGCCTTTGAAAACATACATTTTTTTAGCGAGACGAGTAGGGTATCATATGAAAGGGCTTCATTTCAGCATTTTTTAAAAATATATTTTGGAATTTTACATCTCACCATTTTTTGTATAATTTTGAAAAATGACGTTTTCGGGATGTTTTATTGCCCCGATTAACTCCGACCCTACTTCATCGAAAATCTTGAAATATATTTGGAATGATAGAAAATTGAGGAGGTTTTTAATGAAAAATATAGAAAAGTGGCAGACACTCATAACTATATTTATTAAAGGGGTGGGAATGTTAAGGGGTAAAAACATCATTTAAAACCAGGTCATGTGGGGTGTCATTTGAAAGAGCACTTGATTTTAGAAATATTGCCATTTTTTTTAGAATTTTGCAATGCATGGTTTTTGAATTATTATCAATAAAGTGACACAAAAAGTTGGTCCCCCCCCTTGCATTTCGAGCCTAATTAACAGAAAAATTTGAAAAAATTCACAGAGACAGGAAGTTTGATAAACTCTGAACGAAAAATATAGCGAACCCTCAAATAAATATATTTTTGTGTTTTTAAGGGATTGGGGTGGGGAAGGGTGAAAAAAAACTTTTTTGACCCAAGCGAGTGGGGTGTCATTTGAAAGAGGACCAAATTTCAGACACTTTGCAATTTTTTTTAGAATTTTGTGGTACACAGTTTTTGAGTTATTCTAAAAAATGTGCACATTCCAGACCGTTCCCCCCCCCTACGTTTCGACACTGATTGACAGAAAAAATTGAAAAAATTCATAGAGACAGGAAGTTTGCTATATTTTGAACGAAAATTATAGCGAACTCTCAAATAATTATATTTCTGTGTATTTAGGGGATGGGTGTAAAGGGGGTAAAAAAAAACTTTTTTTGACCCAAGCGAGTGGGGTATCATTTGAAAGAGCTGCAAATTTCCAACACGTTGCACATTTTTTTAGAATTTTGCCGTACACCGTTTTTGAGTTATTCTAAAAAATGTGCACATTCCAGACCGTTCCCCCCCCCCCCTACGTTTCGACACCGATTGACAGAAAAAATTGAAAAAATTCATAGAGACAGGAAATTTGCTATATTTTGAACAAAAATTATAGCGAACTCTCAAATAATTATATTTCTGTGTGTTTAGGGGACGGGTGTAAAGAGGGTAAAAAAAAACTTTTTTTGACCCAAGCGAGTGGGGTGTCATTTGAAAGAACACCAAATTTCCAACACGTTGCAATTTTTTTTAGAATTTTGCCGTACACCGTTTTTGAGTTATTCTAAAAAATGTGCACATTCCAGACCGTTCCCCCCCCCTACGTTTCGACACCGATTGACAGAAAAAATTGAAAAAATTCATAGAGACAGGAAATTTGCTATATTTTGAACGAAAATTATAGCGAACTCTCAAACAATTATATTTCTGTGTATTTAGGGGATGGGTGTAAAGGGGGTAAAAAAAAACTTTTTTTGACCCAAGCGAGTGGGGTGTCATTTGAAAGAACACCAAATTTCCAACACGTTGCAATTTTTTTTAGAATTTTGCCGTACACCGTTTTTGAGTTATTCTAAAAAATGTGCACATTCCAGACCGTTCCCCCCCCCTACGTTTCGACACCGATTGACAGAAAAAATTGAAAAAATTCATAGAGACAGGAAATTTGCTATATTTTGAACGAAAATTATAGCGAACTCTCAAATAATTATATTTCTGTGTATTTAGGGGATGGGTGTAAAGGGGGTAAAAAAAAACTTTTTTTGACCCAAGCGAGTGGGGTATCATTTGAAAGAGCAGCAAATTTCCAACACGTTGCAGTTTTTTTTAGAATTTTCTGGTACACAGTTTTTGAGTTATTCTAAAAAATGTGCACATTCCAGACCGTTCCCCCCCCCTACGTTTCGACACTGATTGACAGAAAAAATTGAAAAAATTCATAGAGACAGGAAATTGGCTATATTTTGAACGAAAATTATAGCGAACTCTCAAATAATTATATTTCTGTTTATTTAGGGGATGGGTGTAAAGAGGGTAAAAAAAAACTTTTTTTGACCCAAGCGAGTTTGGTATCATTTGAAAGAACACCAAATTTCCAACACGTTGCAATTTTTTTTAGAATTTTGCGGTACACCGTTTTTGAGTTATTCTAAAAAATGTGCACATTCCAGACCGTTCCCCCCCCCCTACGTTTCGACACCGATTGACAGAAAAAATTGAAAAAATTCATAGAGACAGGAAATTTGCTATATTTTGAACGAAAATTATAGCGAACTCTCAAATAATTATATTTCTGTGTGTTTAGGGGACGGGTGTAAAGAGGGTAAAAAAAAACTTTTTTTGACCCAAGCGAGTGGGGTGTCATTTGAAAGAACACAAAATTTCCAAAACATGGCAATTTTTTTTAGAATTTTCCGGTACACCGTTTTTGAGTTATTCTAAAAAATGTGCAAGTTCCTGACCGTTCCCCCCCCCCCCCACGTTTCGACACTGATTGACAGAAAAAATTGAAAAAATTCATGGAGACAGGAAATTGGCTATATTTTGAACGAAAATTATAGCGAACTCTCAAATAATTATATTTCTGTGTGTTTAGGGGACGGGTGTAAGGGGGGTAAAAAAAACTTTTTTTTGACCCAAACGAGTGGGGTATCATTTGAAAGAACAGCAAATTTCCAAAATATTGCAATTTTTTTTAGAATTTTCCGGTACACCGTTTTTGAGTTATTCTAAAAAATGTGCAAGTTCCTGACCGTTCCCCCCCCTACGTTTCGACACTGATTGACAGAAAAAATTGAAAAAAATTCATGGAGACAGGAAGTTTGCTATATTTTGAACGAAAATTATAGCGAACTCTCAAATAATTATATTTCTGTGTGTTTAGGGGATGGGTTTGGGGAGTGCAAAAAAACTTTTTTTGGAACCAAACGAATGGGGTTTCATTTGAAAGAACACTTAATTTAAGAAACATTGCAACATTTTTTAGAATTCTGCGATGCACAGTTTTTTAGTTATTGATGAAAAAAAAGTTATTTTAAGTGTATGTATACCACCCTATATTTCGACGCTGATTTATAGAACAAATATTCCCAATTTAGACCGTTAAAATACTGTTTAAATCTTTCTTTAGCTAACATAAACAGCTATGGATAAGATTTAACCTCAAGTAACATTTTTGATCAATGTAGATGTGATTGACATTTACTATAGACGTTTACGATTAAACATTTATTCTGTTATGCGTCCATAGTCTGGCGATGTAAAGACTTTACAACATAACTTTATGTCATTTATTTTTGATATTGTGTTCTTTTACATTCACGGAACCCTTGGCGAGCGAATTTTATTCGCACTTGTCCGACTTTTTATTTTCACCAACGAAAATTGTATTTAAACATTACAAAATGTTAAAATTTTTTTGTAATGTTTAAATACAATTTTCGTTGGTGAAAATAAAAAAGGAGAAAACGTTTTTTAATTAATTATTGTAGTAATTATAATTTTCACGAAAAGTTCAAAAATTATTTTTTTAATTATTTATATACTTATAGTTTGAAAAATTACACCTATAGTTTAATTACCGCATCTCTGCTGAAAGACTGATATGTTATGTTAAAATTGGTATAAGTTTTAAATATTTTTCTCTGAACACTTTTACTTTATTTTAATTATTTTGTATTGAATTTATTAAAATTTACGTATGATATTTTATTTTTTTTTACGACCCTGCCATTGTTGCCAGTATTCGGTCATTGCTGCAATACTGGTCATCATTATTGGTCTGTTACTGGGTCAGCTGTACACCCTTGTATGGGCCATTGCTGTTTTTCTCTCCGGCAAATAAATGGCAGCCATTTATTGTCCGCAGTTATCAACAAGTAAAATTATGTTAATGATCGAATCATAGTTGCCAGTACCCGGCCATTGTTGAATTACTGGTCGCCAGTAATTGACCATTGCTGGACCAGTTGTATAACCTTGTATGGGCCATTGCATGGCAGCTATTTATTGTTCGAAGTTATCATACAGTTACATGATGTTTATCTTCTTGTTATGGTTGCCAGAACTCTATCATTGCAGCCGGTCGCCAGCAATGGACCATTACTGGACCAGTTGTACAATCTTGTATAGGTATTGATGGTGCAATTTGGCCAAATAAACAAGCCAAAAGCAAAGTAATTAAGCGTATTCGTCATTTGGACTTTTGCAATTGAAGATAGACGAATAGGCTTGATAAATTGCCGATAAACTCAATTGGAGTTGTCATATTTGAATTTAGTTTATAGGCAAAGAGGCAAGAAACGAGGAAGTGATGCGCTGCACTGCATACAAGTGTGAAAAGGGCCATATATTGAATAATATTTAAGATAAACAACTTATTCAAAAATAAATATCAGAACATGATATATATCGGATATATATCTGATATATATCGGATATATTGATATTTATATAAATATCATGATATTTGCCAACCTTGCTTATTTGTATATGTCCAGGACCAACATATTGAATATTACATTTGTTTGACAAAACGCCGAGATTTTGAAATATATACGAAAGCCAATACAAATTTTTCTCGGTTCTATGACAATGTTTTTTTCGGCACTTAATCAGCCTTTGCACTCCTTAAAATTTTACTTAAAAGTTAAAATTTTTTTATTTCATTGTTACTTCTAAGAGCAGAATTTTTAATTTTTTAGTACTTTATTTTTAAAAGGATGGAAATCATTAAATTGATTTCCACAGAATATGTGGATGAGAAATGTGTGTGTTCGTTGAACAAAATGATAAATTTTTTACACAATTTATAAGCGGGAGCATTGCAATAAAAAACGATAGGTCTAATGGGCATGTTCTTTTATGAATCTTCTGTATGAACCTTCTTTATGAATCTTCTGTATGAACCTTCTTTATGAATCTTCTGTAAAAAATTCAATAGATCTGGTCAATAAAATTAGTAATATCCGTTACGTTTCCAACGCCAAACTGGTTTCCTATGACGTAGTAAGCCTTTTCACTTCCGTTTCTCTTATTAAATTAACAGAAATAGTTAATAGTTATTTAGTGTACTAGATGTCGGTGGTCACCAGCTTTAGTGTACTAGATCCAATAGTTAAGTGCTCCAAACGAAGTTGGTACCATAACCTAACTCAATTATTTTTATTGTGTGTACGTAGTTTCTCTAACCGTTGATTAGGTTTAAATTTGTAATGAAATATTTACTCGGTATTTACTATTTTTAAACCTTCTTTAACGACAACGAATATTTAGTAATAAATTTTGTTTTGATATATCGACACCGTAGATATAATATATATTCAGTAGTTTTACGCTGTTGTTTAGTTGCTTTCAGAAATTTTCACATAAACTTTTATTCCAATGGGCGGCATCAGCACATAATTTTTCGATATATAATTAAAAGTATTCCACTCACAAATCTCTACATTCTTACTCAAGAAAACTTTGCAATTAATTATAAAAGCTAAACGATTTATTTCAATTATATGTTCTTAAATTGTATTATTTAATTAAATTGAAATTTAACAAAAAAATGGCGTGTTAAAGTGCAAACAGAAGGAATGACAGAATTGTTCTACTTTATATTTATATGAACAGACTTTTTTATTTTAACCCAATAAAGTTTCTGTTTGTGCAACCTGTCTCATACCTTTCAGCCGGGATTGTTTCCGATGTATATTGTCGTTATTTTTATGTATTTATAGAATTACATTATTGAAATTTATCGCCACAGTTATATCAATCGAGACATCCTAGATCCTGCTCTACAGGTGGAACTGAAGAGAATATATAAGACTTGCATTGAACAAAATTACTTTTGTTTCGATTCAAAGTACTATAAGTTTTCAGATGGTTTACCTATGGGCTCTCTCCTCTTTCTCCCCTCCTGGCAGAAATTTTCATGAATGATTTTGAAACCTTAATTTTTTCGGAGAAAATAGAGAAAACAGAAAAACCCATTTTGCCGTAATATAATATTTTGGTATAGGTATGTTGACGATGTTTTGTGTTATTGGGGTGGAACAGAGAGACAATTGAACTGTTTTTTACTATGGCTTAATGAACAGTTTGAAACAATAAAGTTTTCTCTTGAAATAGAAATTCAAAATTCCATAAACTTCCTCGACATTACAATTACCCGTTTAGACTCAAAGTTTGATTTTAGTATTTATAGAAAACCTACTTATAGCGACGCTATTATCATGCCAATTCAAATCACCCTGTAAATTCTAAATTATCTGCCTTTCATTCATTTTTCGAGAGATTGGTAAATATCCCCATGTCAGAAACGAATTATAAAAGAAAGCTGAACAGTATTTTAAATATCGCGCGTAACAATGGTTAGTTACGAAGAAAGATTAGTCTTGCGATTATTAAAACGTAAACGAAAACAAAAACTCTTACGTAATATTTATCCAGTTCCAAAAGTTTCTGAAAACAAATGTCGTCGACTAGGTTATATTGGTCCAATTAGTTCAAAATTAGGCAATTTCGCATCCCGATATTCTAAAACCAAATTTGCTTTCTCGACTAAAAACTTTAAAAAAACTTTTTAATAATATACCCAAAATAGATCCTTTACGGAAATCCGGTGTATACCAAATTAAATGTAATGGCTACAAATACATAGGCCAGACTGGACGTAGCTTTAAAATTAGAGCAAATGAGCATTTCGCGTGTATAAGGAAGGGTAATCAGGAATCCGCTTTAGCCAACCATATCATATGTACAAACCATAATGTTTCTTTTGATAATCTTTCTATTCTACACACTCAACCAAAAGGTAGAAAGTTAGATATTCTAGAATCTTATGAGATACGTAAGTCCTTATTTTTCAATGAGAATATTTTAAACGAACAAACTGAAATCAAATATTCTCCTTTAACCGATCCGGATCTTTTTTATTAGGTTCTTTCTTTCATTTATTTCATTAGCATCGTTTAAAACTGGTTAGTTAAATTATTTAGTCCTTTACTGCAATTAATTACTTTATTGTTTTTTCGGATACTTCTTTTTTCCTTTGTTTTTTTTATTTTCAGATTCTTCCGACATAGAGGATTGTCGTTTACTTCCATCTACTTCATCTCATGCGTAAATTTTGATATTTTAATTTGGTTTGTCTTTAGTTTTTTGTAATTGCATACATTTTTATTATTGTTAAGTTTTATTGTATGTTCCCTCTTTGTCTTTTAAGCTAAATGTAATTATTTTAGAAATTTGTTATGTATAGAGTCACAAGAATTTTGAGATTGTTAGTATTAGTAAAATTTTCTTGTATATAAACACCGTTCTATCAAACTAAACGACATTACTCTTGAGGATGTCCTAAAAAGACGAAATATATTGAGTGATCATAGAAATAAAATTAAATCTTTTATTTTTTTAAAAAATTTATATTAACGTGCGTATAAAACAAGTGCTAAACAAATATGTTGTTCCGTTTTTTATACGGAACACTATTGGTGAGAGTAAAACGAGTTTTTCACATTATATCGATTATCTCGTAAACTATAAATGCTATGGACTTGAAATTTGAGGTGCGTATAAAACTAATCTGTCCACATTAAATGACGGATACAAATAAAACTAAAGTGGTTTTCGGTTGGTTTACAGGGCTACGATGTGAAACCTTTGAGAAAATACATTTTTTTATAGATTCAAGTAGGGTATCATATGAAAGGGCTTCATTTCAGTATTCCTTAAAAGTTTATTTTGGAATTTTACACCTCACCATTTTTTGTATAATTTCGAATAATGACGTTTTTTTCGTGTTTTCTTACCTCGATTAGCTCCGAACCTAACTCATCGAATGTATTTGGAATGATAGAAAAATTAGTACTTTTTTAATAAAAAATATATAAAAGTGTCATATTCTCATAATTAGATTTATTAAGGGGGTGGAAATGTTATGAGGAGGGATAAAAATACTATTTAAAATGTGGTCAAGTGGGGTGTCATTTGAAAGAGCACTTTATTTTGACAACAAAGAAATTTTTTTTAGAATTTTGCGATGAACAGTTTTTGAGTTATTGTCAGAAAAGTGCAACTTTCAGACCGTGCCCCAGCCCCCCTACGTTTCGACACTGATTGACAGAAAAATTTGTAAAAATTCACAGAGTTAGGAAATTGGTAAATTTTGTATGAAAATTATAGCGAAGTCTCAAATAATTATATTTCTGTGTGTTTAGGGGACCGGAGTAGAGAGATTAGTTTTTCTTTCTTGAGATTCTTTTCGATTATTGAGCAAATACGACAGTAAAAAGACAGATCTTTAGTTAACAAAATCTCAAACTTTATTTATCAACCAGTTACAGCAACTTCCGATTTTAATTACAATAAATTCCAGGGTCTCCAATTTATGCACGATAAACTTCACCGCTTTTCCACAATTTGAATCAATAATATTCGGAATCGTAAAATCTGTATCTACTATTCCACCAAGTTCAAATTCTTTTACTATTAGTACTTTTTTTGACCCAAGCGAGTGGGGTGTCATTTGAAAGAACATCTAATTTATAATTTGATGCATTTTTTTAGAATTTTGCGGTGCAGTTTTTGAGTTAGGGACAAAAAAGTGCAAAAATCAGACCGTCCCCCCCCCCCCCCCCTACGTTTCGACTTCGACACTGATTGACAGAAAAATTTGTAAAAACTCAAAAACTAGGAAATTTGGTAAATTTTGTATGAAAATTATACCGAAGTCTCAAATAATTATATTTCTGAGTGTTTAGGGGACCGGGGCAGAGAGGGTAAATAAAAACCTTTTTTGACCCAAGCGAGTGGATTGTCATTTGAAAGAGCACCTAATTTAGAATTTGTTGCAATTTTTTTTAGAATTTTGCGGTGCACAATTTTTGAGTTATGGACAAAAAAGTGCAAAATTCAGACCGTCCCCCCCCCTACGTTTCAACTTCGACACTGATTGACAGAAAAATTTGTAAAAACTCAAAAAGCTAGGAAATTTGGTAAATTTTGTATGAAAATTATACCGAAGTCTCAAATAATTATATTTCTGAGTGTTTAGGGGACCGGGGTAGAGAGATTATTTTTTCTTTCTTGAGATTCTTTTCGATAAACGATAAACTTCACCGCTTTTCCACAATTTGAATCAATAATATTCGGAATCGTAAAATCTGTATTTACTATTCCACTAAGTTCAAATTCTTTTACTATTAGTACCCAGGCTCAAGTACCACCGATTATTCCTTATACTTGCGAATATTTATAAACACTTTTAATTGCAAAATTTGAACTGATTATCTGATATTTTGTTCCCTTATTTATATCCAAAAACAAATAAGCAGAACCTTCTACCAGTGTATTTTCTAGAAACAATAGGCCACACCTCTTTTTAATTCATTAATGTAAACATTTGTATAACAAATTTAATTTACATTAATTTATGCAAATTGTATTAGTTAAAAGGAGTTAACTTTTAATTCATCTTTGCCATAGTCTAAATGTGGAAACATTTATGCAGAATGTATTGGTTATGAATGAGTAAATTAAATTAACCCATTCTGGACGAAGTTTATTACAATATATTAGGGTGGCCCTAAGTTTACACTAGAATTTTTTTTTTCATTGTACAGTTTGCGGCACCCTCCCATTTCGTGTGAATACCCATAAAAATATTATTTGCAAAATCTGATATCAATCGGTCAATTCTAAGACGTGCCTCCGGGCACTTAAAGTTGAGAAATTTTGTTCTGGACCTTAAAAAAAAACTTTTTTATTTTTTGTGCGACACCCTCTCTTTTCGTTACATTACCCATAAAAAAATTATGTGCAAAATTTAAAATCAATCGTTCAACTCTAAGGGGTGCCCCGGCCACTTAAAGTTGAGAGGTTTGGTTGTGGCCATTACAAAGAAAAATTTAAAGTTTTTGTACGACACCCTCCCATTTGGTGTCAATACCCATAAAAATATTATGTGTAAAATTTTAAATCAATCGGTCAACTCTAAGGGGTGCCCCCGGCCACTTAAAGTTGAGAGGTTTTGTTGTGGCCATTATAAAGAAAAATTTAAATTTTTTGTACGACACCCTCCCATTTGGTGTCAATACCCATAAAAATATTATTTTCAAAATTTAAAATCAATCGCTCAACTCTAAGGGGTGCCCCCGGCCACTTAAAGTTGAGAGGTTTGGTTGTGGCCAATACAAAGAAAAATTTAAATTTTTTGTACCACACCCTCCCATTGGTGTCAATACTCATAAAAATATTATGTGTAAAATTTGAAATCAATCAGTCAACTCTAAGGGGTGCCCCCGGCCACATAAAGTTGAGAGGTTTTGTTGTGGCCAATATAAAGAAAAATTTAAAGTTTTTGTACGATACCCTCCCATTTGGTGTCAATACCCATAAAAATATTATGTGTGAAATTTGAAATCAATTGTTCAACTCTAAGGGGTGCCCCCGGCCACCTAAAGTTGAAGGTTTTGTTGTGGCCATTATTAAGAAAATTTAGCTTTTTTGTACGACACCCTCCCATTTGGTGTCAATACCCATAAAATGTTATTTGCAAAATTTGAAATCAATCGTTCATCTTTAAGGAGTGCCGGGCACGCCTTAGAGTTGAACGATTGATTTCAAATTTTACACATAATTACTTTATGGGTATTGACATGAAATGGGAGGGTGTCGCACAAAATATAAAAAAAAATTTTTAAGATCCAGAATAACATTTCTCAATTTTAAGTGACCGGAGGCACGTCTTAGAATTGACCGATTGATTTCAAATTTTGCAAATAATATTTTTACGGGTATTGACATGAAATGAGAGGGTGTTGTACAAAAATTTTAAATTTTTCTTTGTAATGGCCAGAACAAAACCTCTCAACTTTAAGTGGCCGGGGCGGGGCACCCCTTAGAGTTGAACGATTGATTTTAAATTTTGCACATAATTTTTTTATGGGTAATGTAACGAAAAGAGAGGATTCGATTGATTTCAAATTTTGCAAATAACATTTTAATGGTATTCATACGAAATGGGAGGGTGTCGCACAAAAATTAAAACATTTTTCTTTTAAGGTCCAGAATAAAATTTCTCAACTTTAAGTGGCCGGAGGCACGTCTTAGAATTGACCGATGGATTTCAAATTTTGCAAATAATATTTTTATGGGTATTGACATGAAGTGGGAGAGTGTCGTACAAAAATTTTAAATTTTTCTTTGTAATGGCCAGAACAAAACCTCTCATCTTTATGTGGCCGGAGGCACGCCTTAAAGTTGACCGATTGATTTCAAATTTTGCAAATAACATTTTTAAGGGTATTCACACGAAATGGGAGGTCGCACAAAAAATTTAAATTTTTCTTCGTAATGGCCAGAACAAAACCTTTTATTTTAAGTGGCCGGGGGCACGCCTTAGAGTTGAACGATTGATTTCAATTTTTACACATAATTTTTTTATGGGTATTGACACAAAATGGGAGGGTGTCGCACAAAAAATAAAAATAGTTTAAGGTCCAGAACAAAACCTTCACCTTTAAGTGGCGGGAGGCACCCCTTAGAATTGACCGATTGATTTCAAATTTTGCAAATAATATTTTTACCGGTATTGACATAAAACGGGAGGGTGTCGTGCAAAAAATTTAAATTTTTCTTCATAATGGCCACAACAAAACCTCTCAACTTTAAGTGGCCGGGGGCACCCCTTAGAGTTGACCGATTGATTTCAAATTTTACACATAATTTTTAATGGGTGTTGACACGAAATGGGAGGGTGTCGCATAAAAAATAAAAAAAAAATTTTTAAGGTCCAGAACAAAATTTCTCAACTTTAAGTGGCCGGAGGCACGTCTTAGAATTGACCGATTGATTTCAAATTTTGCAAATAATATTTTTAAGGGTATTGACATGAAATGGGAGGGTGTCGTACAAAAAATTTAAATTTTTCTTTATATTGGCCACAACAAAACCTCTCAACTTTAAGTGGCTGGAGGCACCCCTTAGAGTTGACCGATTGATTTAAAATTTTACACATAATATTTTTATGGGTATTGACACCAAATGGGAGGGTGTCGTACAAAAAATTTAAATTTTTCTTTGTAATGGCCACAACAAAACCTCTCAACTTTAAGTGACCGGGGGCACCCCTTAGAGTTGACCGATTGATTTCAATTTTTACACATAATTTTTTTATAGGTATTGACATTAAATGAGAGGGTGTCGCACAAAAAATAAAAAAGTTTTCTTTTAAGGTACAGAACAAAATTTCTCAACTTTAAGTGCCCGGAGGCACGTCTTAGAATTGACCGATTTATGGGTATTCACACGAAATGGGAGGGTGCCGTACAAAAAATAAAAATTTTTGTTTATAAGGGCCACCCTTGCATAAGCTTTATGAAATAAATGAAATAATTTTTTTTGTGGGCATGTGTCATAATCAACTCCAATATAGGGCGTGTGTCAGAATCAACTCCACAATGGAGAGCTGCAGCGAGCTCTCATTGAAACATATATCCAAAATTCTCCAATTACTCAACCCAAAATAATTAGAGATACATCCTGGTGGAACTGCAACTTAGAGTGGATGAAGAATAAAGTTCGTGAACTTTTTACCAAAGCGAAAAGACCAAATAACTGGAGAGAGTGTGGAGAGTGAAGACTGACTATCTGGCATATAAAATAAAATCATGAAAAAGAACGTATGTTTTTTTAGATATAGTGAGCGTACCTGATGTGTTCTTGTATGCTGGTCTAATATAGCTTTTTGTCTAAAATCTTTTCCGCACTGTACACATTTATATGGTTTTTCTCCAGTATGAATTCGTATATGCTAAAAGAGAATCAAACCCGTTAGCGTTAATAAAAATTTAAAATTAGGAGAAAAGCTTACTTGATTTAAAATAGTCCTTTGTCGAAAGAATCGCGGGCAATAAAGACATCCGAATGGTTTCTCATTCGTATGTATTCGTAAATGTTGAGTTAAATGCGATTGCTGTCGAAACCTTTTCCCACATTCTGGACAGGGATATGGTCGTGATTCTATATGTATACAACCATGTTGTAACAGTGTACTTTTTTGTTTAAATTCCTTTTGACAAATCGGACATCGAACATACAGTGGCATACCAGCTGATCGTCCATGTTGTATAACATCTGGTAACAAACCTTTTTGACCTTGTTTTAAATATTGCAATGAACCAAGATTACCACCAAACACCGAATGATTTACACCTTTAGCATCTTTAAAGTAAACAGGATAATGTATTCCTACTTTCGGGTTAAAACGATTTTCAGGTGTACCTTGTGATGCGTCATCCGCAAATCCTGATGTTTGTTCATCTTTTGTTTCATCACCGGGATATGGAACATCGCTTGGCCACAATGTCGGATGTGGTCCATTTTTAAATATTAAATGCGGTGACACATCTGAAAATTTTTTCATTAAAATTTTGTTGCTTTTGTTTCTAAATTAAAATAAATTTTATTTTAATTTTTTTATTGTTTTTGTTTTAATTTTGAAATTAAATTTTGTTGTCGTCATTGTTGTTGTTGTAAAAGACAATCTTTAAGTTGTAAACAATTGTTTTATTGATAATTCATGTGTTTTATTTTTTAATTTTATAAATTTTTAAATTTCTAATTATGGCCTAAATAATTTGTTTACTCAAAAATTTGTGTATAAAATATTAATTAAATTTTAATTAATTTTTGTTTGTATGTGTTAATGTTTTTGTTTTTTTTTTTTGAAAATTTTGAATAGATCAACTGTTTTCAACTTTAAGATATACATATTTAAAAATTGTATAAGGATTTAATAGAAATAGAAGTTTTTAAATTTTATTAGTTATTGATTTATATTTTCTAGTTTTGTGATGGATAAAGAAAGTTAATTTATCGAAAATCTTGTCCCGATATGTACAGCCAAATTGTTTATTTTGTTAATTTTTTTTATTATAAAATTTTGAACACGAGATTTTTAAAAAACTATTTGTCAATTGGATTTCCTCTTTTAAGATTTAATTCCGATTTAATTTGGCATTTTTAATGGGTGGTTCGTGGAACATGATGCCTAAGTCTACAGAGATTTTACGAAGTTTGATGCAGATTACAAATAGCCTAAATTCCATTCAAAATCTAGCATAGAAATGGATACTAGTAGAACCATCATTTTAAGTTCAGTTTGATATTTTAACCTCGCTCGTTTTCTTTATTTAAACCATGGCAAACATATTTTGGTTAGCTCTTAATCTTCAAAATCCAGTCTTCATGAGTTAACATAAAATATGTCAGTCTTTTGTTTCAAAAATCGTTTCATTTCGTCGCAGTAATAGAAAGTCTCTTAAAGAGGCGTGACCAAAATTTTATTCCCTACACCATTGTCACCTTGGTTATTGCAAACAGTCAGTTGAAAAACTGAATGACTGTCCGAAATAAAAAGTGCTCAATAGCCTCAATCCAGAAAGCTTTAAAAAAAGTCCAAGGATGTCCGCTAGAAATAGGTAGATTTCGAGATGAGACAGTTTTGTGTACAAGTTGAATCTGATGTATAAGATAAGTTTATACAAAACAAATTAATTACAAACAGATATCGAACAAATTTTAAAAAGAAAATTAGCTACATACAAGCAAAACTACATCAATCCAATTTTGCAACAAAGAAATATTAAATCTACCACAGAACATATGTGTGACAATGTATGACACTATATGAAAAACACACGGCAAACCTACTCTATATCATACGTCATGCAATTACTGCGAAATATCATAATAGTTCATTTCTAAGAAAAATAAATTAATTTCTTCTATTCAAATCTTTTGATTTTTTTTTCATTGATTGTTATATGGTTTTTTCAAATTGTTGTTGTTAGGGATTGTTGCAAACTTTTTTGTTGAAGCCGACAAGTTAAAAACCTCTAACAGCAGCGGTTTATATTTAAAAGAAACGAATTTAAATGTTTCCACAAATTCTAAATTTATGAAGTTTTTAAAAATATTAGTATCCAAACGGCCGTTATAATGGTTTAAAAAAACACCTTTTTTTCTATTAAAAAGCCTCTAGCTTCTTAACCATGAGTCGGATTTTGCTGATTCACGAACTTGTCCAAGATATTAATAAAACGCACATTTTTAGAAACATTTTTTTGATCTGGCTTCACAAATGCGACCGTAAGAGTGCCGGTTGTTTCAAAAGTATTTTGTGTTTTACAAAATTTTTGGTTGGAACCTCTAATTGCAGAGGTCTATTTTTAAAAGAAATTAATAAAAAAGATTCCAAAGATTCTAAACTTGTGAAGTTTTTAAAAATATTAGTATCCAAACGGCCGTTATAACGGATCTAGTTTCTTAACCATATGTCGAATTTTTCTGATTTATAAACTTGTCCAAGATATTTAAAAAAAACACATTTTTAAAAAAAGTTTTTTGATCTGGCTCCACAAATGCGACCGTGATAGTGTCGGTTGATTCAAACGCATTTTGTGTTTTACAAGCTTTTTTGTTGGAGCCGCTCACTCAGAAACTTCTAACTGCAGAGGTGTATTTTTTAAAAGAAATTGATAAAAAAGGTTTCAAAGATTCTAAATTTATGAAGTTTTTAAAAATATTAGTATCCAAACGGCCGTTATAACGAATAAAAAAACAGACTTTTTTTATAGTATAAAGCCTCTAGTTTCTTAACCATGGGTCGGATTTTGCTGATTTACGAACTTGTCCAATATATTAATAAAACACACATTTTTAGGAAAGGCTTTTTGATCTGGCTCTACAAATTCGACCGTGAGAGTGCCGGTTATTTTAAAAAAAGTTTTTTTAGCAAGCTTTTTTGTTGGAGCCGCTTACTCCTCTCTTGTGGCAGGGATTTATTTTTAAAAGAAATTAATAAAAAAGGTTCCAAAGATTTGTCAATTTTTTAAAAATATTAGTATTCAAACGGCCGTTGTAACGGTTTTAAAAAATCAATATTTTTAGTAAAAAGCCTCTAGCTTCTTAACCAGGTGTCGGATTTGGCTGATTTACTAACTTGTCCAAAGATATTATTAATTTTTTGATCTACCTCAACAAATGCGACCGTGAGAGTGCCGGTTGTTTAAAAAAACTTTTTTTGAAAACTTTTTTGATGGAACTGCTCACTTAGGAACCTTGATCTTTCCAGCAAATGCGACTTTCTAACAAAAACTTCCATCACCACCAAACCCACCCATTAATTATACCAAAACTCTTCTATTTCGTTTGTCTCGATATCGAATTGAACTACAGATTTTTTAGTTAGATTTTTCTGATCCACTTAATATTTCTTATTTTGTTGAATTGAAGTCATTAAATTAAAAATCAATATAATTTTTTTAGCATCCCAAGCTAGAATTTTTTTTTTCACAAAATTAAATAAAACTATCAACATATTCAAATAAAAAAATTAAAATAAAATCTTTTCGGGAATATTCTCAAACCAGCAACGTTGTTATTTACAATGTTATTCGAATTCGGGTGAATTTCGCCCATTTTAATTTAGAATAATTTTCCAATGTTTTATACCGAATCCATTTATAATACGAATGAATGAAATTTTTTAGATTTTATTTTAGTTTTTTTTAGTATAAAAATAGAAAAATTAAATGTACATAATTGTTGCCAACATGATAAAATAAAATCGGTTCATTAGAAAAATAAACTAAAAAATCTGTCACAAATTCGCGATTTTTATTCAAGATTTTAAGAAAATGAATTGTAGATTATTATATTAATTTTGAATGTATAACAAAATTTAATTAAATTACGATTATGCTACCGATAACGTCAAATTCAAACAGATTTCGTCAAATTTAAAAAAAAAAGTTTGATTATATAAATTTTTTTTTTTAAAAGAGGATTCGTTTATGATTAGAAACTTTAAGTGTAGCGGTCAATAACTGTCGCTCGCCTTGATGGGTGCGCACATGTTGATATAGGATGGCCCTCTGGCGAAATGATTTGCCACACTCTGGGCATGCGTAGGGCTTCTCACCCGAATGGATGCGAACGTGCTGGTTGAGAATAGCCCGTTGTCTAAAGCTTCTTGGACATAACCCACATGTAAAAGGTTTTTCATTTGCATGAATTCTTAAATGCTGCGTTAAATGTGACTGCTGACGAAATCTTTTCCCACATTCTGGACATCCATACGGTCGTGCATCTGTGTGTATTCTTTCATGTTGCAGTAATGTACTTTTTTGTTTAAAATCTTTGCCACAGGTTAAACATTTAAATAATCGCAAATCCGAGTTTTTCGACTTTGTGCTAGGTGATGGTGTTGTATGATGCCCCATTTGATGGCTTGGTAATAAATCAGGCATCGTATATGAATCAAGTCCATTTTGTTCCATACTACCACCCATTCCAGGAATTACCCCTGTTTTATTTAAATAATGTAATGGTGGAAATCCAGCTGGTGCTAACATTGTTCCTTGTGCACCTGGGTGACGTGCTGCATAGTAGCCACTTAATTCAGGTTGAGTTGGCTCGGCAAAACATTGTGGACCAGCTGGTTGGGTTGTTTGTGCTGTTTGATTAGATTGTTGTTGCTGTTGTGTTGTTTGTTGTTGATTTTGACCGTTATTTTGGTTTTGCTCTGACTGTTGTATGTCAATATTTTGTTGTTCCGTTGACGTCTGTTGATTTGTTTGATTTTGACCATTTTGTGTAACTTGGGACGTTGTTTGATTTGATTGTGACTGTTGTTGGTTGTGCATGGATGTGACCTACCGAAAAATATAGCTTTTACTAAATTTTATATTAAAAGTAAAATGATTTTTTCGCTTAGCGAATCAGAGAAAGTCCTATGAGTATACACAATAACTAGAAAATAATAAAAATTCTTTACGCTTACTTGGGCTATCGTTCCGCTTTCTTCCATTTCCTGATTGTTTCCTGCTGGATATGATGGACTATTAGCGGGGCTTGTTAATGCACCATTGTTACCTGTAGTATTATCATCACCTTGAGGACTTTGCGGCGTCGATTGTTGATTTGTTTGTTGTTGTTGTTGTTGTTGTTGTTGCTGCTGCTGTTGTTGTTGCTGCTGCTGTTGCTGTTGTTGTTGATTTTGTTGAGCGGAAGTTATTTGTGATGTATTGTGTGATGTTATATGTGCCTGTTGAGGAGTTTGTTGTACAGCTGGATATACATCAGACCCCCATTGTCCTGTTAGTGCACCACGTTCAGCAGCTTCTTGTGAATCTTTGTATAATACATATGGTGCTCCAGTATCCTGTGATATACAGTACATTATTTGTCTAGGAACTTTTAATCCAGCTGCTAAGCATGCAGCAAATGAGGCCGAAAAATTAATCGCCATCTTTTTTTTTTGGTTTTGGTTTGATTTAAATTAAATTAAATTCAAAATAATTTTGTTTTTGTAAAATTAAAAAAAGAAAACTAATTTAGTTTTGTTTTTTTTTTGTGATGGTTTTTTAAATAAAAGTAAAAAAACAGTACAAAAAACCTTAACCAAGGATTGAGCAAATCAAATTCGGCCCTTAAAAATTATACTTTTAATAAGCATTTTCTTTTTTTGTGTGTAAAATTTTCTGATTTTTCTAATTTTCCTGATGATATGTCGTTTTACTTCTAAGTAAAATCTTATTTTTCATAATTTTTCTTTTTTCATTTTGACTGTATTTGATTGTTTTTTTATTTGTGTCAAATGTCGGTTGAATGTCTGGAAAAAGAGAAAAACAATAAAAAATTAAATTAAAAAAATATGAAAAGTAGAAAAAAAAAATGCAACAGAAAAAAAATGACGATTAATCTTCGAATTTTTAGTATTTAATTTTCGAGGAACAGGATATGGGTCATTCTTTTACAAACCGAACAGATTTGGACAAAATCTGATAGATACATTTTTGATTTGGCTGAAATTTTTTTACAGGTTTTATATCGAAAAAAAAGATGTACGTGTTCGAGGATTTTTTTTGTTGCAAAATATAGCGGTTCTAAATTTCAAGAATTTCGTGATTTTTGGCTTGACGAGTTATTTTCAAAAACTCATAACTTCCGTTCTCTTAAAGATAGAAACTTCTAGTTTCTTTTATTTTAAAGTTCAAAGGTGCTAGTTTAAAAAAAAATAAAATTAACAAAAGTTATTAACAAATTCCAAATGTTATAAACAAATAAAATGTTCAAATCGATCTTTAGTCATTGTCCCACCCATGAAATGAGTTTTTAGTATAACCATCGTATTCTACGTTTCATTTCCTATAAAAAAAAGTATTTGTAATTAATAGAGAAATGATTTTTACTGTTAGAAATAAATTAATTTATCGAGCGCAGGACGACAAAAAGTTCCATATATGGGTTATTCTTTTACATACCGAACAGATTAGGACAAAATGTGACTAAGGCATTTTTGATTCAGCTGAAAATTATTTTACGGGTTCTATATAAACAAAAAGATATACTTATTCAAGGATTTTGTTTGTTTTTTTAGGGAAAATAGAGCGGATCTAAATTTCGAGAATTTTGTGATTTTTGGCTTGAAGAGTTATTTTCAAAGATTCATAACTTCGGTACACTTTTGATTTGTTTTTTCATAGACACTTTTGATTTGTTTTATTTTAAAGTATGAAGATGGAATTTAAAAAAACTGTTATTTATAAAAATTATTAACAAATAACAAATTTCTATTGTTATAAACAAATGTTCATACGTCAACATGTCGTCGGTTGACAACCAATAACTTTTTGTCGTGTTTTAATTAAATTAGATAATATTACTTCGGTCTGAAAGACCTAAGTATTACATTCATGAGCTCAAAGTGAAATTCTTACCCCCACTTTTTTTGGCATTTCTCGACGTTTTAGGACCTACTAATTCTAAAAAAGCAAAAAAAAAATGTATGTCTGTCTGTAGGCCGGCCGGCCGTCCGTCCGTCATTACCTACACTGCAGGGAAAACCGCTGGAGAGATTTCAAAAATTTTTTCTATAAATAGGTATACACAGGGACAGGTCCGAAAGGACGCTGTGTTCGATAACTGTACCGGAAGTGTGTCACAAAAATCATTATGTGTGTCAAAAATAGCAAATTTTCATATTTTTGGCTTAAAAAACGTTCATTTTAAGTGATTACGAGTAGGAACATTAAATTTGGAGAAATCTTGATGGTCGGGATTGGTATGTGAGATCAAAAACTAGATTATTGCATTATAAGTTTGTCAAAAAAATGTTGTCAAGTGTGTCAAAAGAAAGATTTTTATTTATTTTTTTACCTAATTTTTTGGAAAAAAATAAAATTGTTTGTTTGAAATGAAATTTTATTATTATTATTGAGAATTATGGCATTATAAGTTTGTCAAAAAATGTTGTCAAGTGTGTCAAAAGATTTTTATTTAGTTTTTTACCCAATTTTTTGGGAAAAAATAAAATTGTTTGTTTGAAATGAAATTTTATTATTATTATTGAGAATTATGGCATTATATGTTTGTCAAAAAATGTTGTCAAGTGTGTCAAAAGAAAGGTTTTTATTTGTTTTTTACCCATTTTTTTAGAAAAAAAAAATAAAATTAATAGTTTGTATGACATGATATTTTATTATTATTATAGAGAATTATGGCATTATAAGTTTGTCAAAAAATAATGTCAAGTGTGTCAAAATGATTTCATTTATTTTTTTAGCCAATTTTTTGGAAAAAAAATGTAGCTGTTTTTATGACGTAAATGTAATTTCAATTCCATGATGAGGATGATGGATTTTTTCAATGCAGTCAAAATTTATAATTGAACCACAATTTATTAGATGTTCATCATTTTGTGAATGCGTCTCTTGAAGTAGGATGACATCACATTTTTGATTATCAGCATATCTTGATAAAAATTCAGTTTTTCGATTTCGTCAATCCTACAACATTTACCAACGTTTCATGAAAATCGATCGGTAATTGTAGGCTAAACACTTGGAAAAAAACTTTTTAACCGGAAGTGACAAACCGGAAGTTGGTATGCAGAAATATTGGAAACTGTATTAAAACCTTATATACTAAGTTTCAATAAGTTCATAGTCCACGATTAGAAGTTATTCAAGATTTAAACTTAGAGGTGTTCGGGAGACCCCCCGCCATTTTGTCCAAATTTAAAATGAATCCAGATCTTCCATTTTCAAGTGAACCTGTATCATTTGCCAAAGTTTCATCAAGATCCTATGCAGAAAGGTCATCCAACCACCCACCCACCCACGCACGCACACACAGACGTACACCAAAATTTTTATTGGCTATTTAGATAGAGGATGGTCCAAAACAAAAGAAAAAACAAAATTTGGGGTATGTAAGATTTTTTTTCACGATAGATTGCATTACTTCACACAATTTAAAATTGTTGTGAAGTAAAAATGTATGTCTGTCTGCCGTCCGGCCGGCCATCACAACCGACGAAATCTAGAAAACCGCTGGACGGATTTCAAAAATTTTTATTTTTAAAAATAGGTGTACTCAATGATAAGAGCTGAAAGGACCAAGTGTTGGATAGTTGTCCCGGAAGTGTGTCAAAAAAACCATCAAGTGTGTCAGAACAAGGAAATTTGCATATGTTTTGCTTAAAAAACGTCCATTTCAAGTGATTACGAGTAGGAACATTGAATTTGGAGAAATCTTGATGGTCGGGATTGGTATGTGAGACCAAAATCTAGATTATTGCATTATAATTTTGTCAAAAAAATGTTGTCAAGTGGGTCAAAAGAAAAATTTTTATTTATTTTTTTACCCAATTTTTTGGAAAAAAATTAAATTAATTATTTGTATGACATGAAATTTTATTATTATTATTGAGAATTATGGCACTATAAGTTTGTTAAAAACATAATGTCAAGTGTGTCAAAGAATGATTTCAATTATTTATTTAGCCAAATTTTTGGAAAAAAGAATTTAGCTGTTTTTCATGACGTAAATGTAATTGAATATGAAATTGGACATGGACATGAATTTGAATTTGTTATAGTTTTTGAAATATTTTTGGAATTTTGAAAAAAGTTTGTATTTTTGATTTGTAATAATTTTTGCAATATTTTTAGAATTTTTGAAAAATATTTTAATCTTTGATTTTGTAATAATTTTTGGAATATTTGTAGAATTTTGAACGAAGTTTGATTTTATAAAATTTTTACAATATTTTTGGAATTTTGAAAGAAATATGAATTTGTGATTTTGAAATATTTTCTGAAAACGCTAATGGAGAGGCTTTTTTTTTTTAAACAAAAAGTGCTGTGTAATAGGGTTTAGAATATGTGTCACATATTCTAAACCCTAGTAAACAAACAAACAAACCCTAGTAACCCTTGTAAACAAATACCTTTTAAGACCTAGGTCCCACAACAACTGGCGTTCTAAGGTGTTGATGAACGCTTTTTTTAAACCTCTGCGGCTTGAAGCCACCTGAGACTAAGGGTTCCGGCAAACTATTCCATCTGCATGCAGTTCGGACAAAGAAGTCTTTCGGCGATCTGCCAGTATGACAGCGTGGGATCTCGACCGTTTCACTGGTTGCGGTAGCCGATTGGAACGGGGGTAAGAATAAGTTTGAGGCATGATGCCGCTGATTTCATCTGAGCACTGTTGATAACGATATTTGTAAAAAAACAACGAGGTCAGCACCAGAGCGACGATGTTGTAGGGAATCAAGTTTTGATGTCAAAGTTCGATCACCCACAATTCGTATAGCCCGCTTTTGAACAGTGTCCAAGAGGGCGAAGATGGAAACAGAAGCAGCACCCCAAACTTGAAAACAGTACTCCATACAGGGATGAATATAGGACTTATAAACATGGAGCAATTGATATGGAGTGAAAATTTTTTTGCATCTATTTAGGAGGCCGAGTTTTTGAGACGCGCTTTTTGCCATCGCCACTACATGATCGTTCCAGAGTAGGTCATTTGAAACTGTGACACCTAATAAACGAATGCTTTTACATTCACCTATTGGTTCATCACACATAATGAATAAAATATCTTTGGGAAACTCGGTCTTTGATCTGAAAACAATCAACAGCTGTGTTTTGGTAGAGTTGAAATTGACCAGGTTTTGGCCGGGCGGGATTAATTTGTTCATGCATTTTACCTTTTGAAGGAAGGGGCTCGAACGACTTGTGCAGAGTACTATCATCTGCAAAATATTTATTGGGTTGCTAGTGATTTTCAACAATTCGTTGATATAATCCAAAAATAGGGTTGGGGACAATACTGAGCCTTGAGGTACACCAGCGTTAATTAGTTTAGACTCAGAAGAAAATCCGTCTAAGGAAACCGAAATGTATCGGTTGGATAGAAATTTTTGAATCAGCTTCACAACATTGGGATGAAAACCATACGCAACGAGCTTGTTGATTAAGTTGGCATGCCAGACTCGATCAAATGCCTTGGCGATGTCTAAAGCGATAACGTATGTTTCACCACCTTTATCAAGTATTTTGAGTAGTTTGCTGAGTGAGATGATACTAAATTATGTTAATTTATGATCTGTTATAATTTTCCGGCAACGTATTGATGTTTCATGTTAGTTTTGTAATAAATTTCTAAACAGAGATAAAAAATATTTGTTCTTTAACAAAGAGTTATGTTTGATTTACATCGCTGCCCAAAACTAAAAACCGTGTTCTCATAAAATTTTTTTGCCGAAAACTATATCAGAATCCTTAACCCAGACCGAAGTCTTGATATCTCAAAGCTTGATCTTCCAGTCCCTTCATATTTTTTTATAGGAAATGAAACGTAGAATACGATGGTTATACTAAAAACTCATTTCGTGGGTGGGGCAATGACTAAAGATCGATTTGAACAGTTTATTTGTTTATAACAATAGGAGTTTGTTAATAACTTTTGTTAATTTTTAAACTAGCATCTTTAAACTTTAAAATAAAATAAATTAGAAGTTTCTATCTTTAATAGAACCGAAGTTATGAATATTTGAAAATAACTCGTCAAGCCAAAAATCACGAAATTCTTGAAATTTAGAACCGCTATATTTTCAAAAAAAAAAATCCTCGAACACGTATATCTTTTTTTCGATATAAAACCTATAAAAAAAATTCAGCCAAATCAAAAATGTGTTGGTCAGAAAGGTGGTTCGGTTTGTACAAGAATGACCTATATATATATTAAAAATGAAAAAACGACTTTGACATATATTAAAGTTGTATTTTATGAACGATCAAGACTACATAGTATAGGCTACTCTATTTTCAACAAACCCTTGTCAATTCTGAGGAAGATAATTTTTTTTAGAAGATTCAATGACTTGACTGTAATGTAAACAAAAGTAAGACAACAATAAAACAATATTTAATTGTTAATATGTATATTGTATATAAAGTATTAAATAAACAAACTGCAATAAGAGGGCATTAAGGTTGATAAAATGATTGTTATAATAAAGCGAAATGTGAAATATATATACTGAGTTATCTTCGATTTTAAAATTTTCTTCTGTTTGAACTAAAAGCATAAAATCAAAAATCTTTTGACCCAGAGAAATTGATTCAAAAGTGATGTCACAATAAGAGATAATCCTTAACTAAAAGAGTTGAAATTTTTTTAAAAAATTCATCCATATTCATCTACAAAGTAAACGCCCATAAATTCTATAACGTTTTTTCTTCGATAAATGGGCTCAATCCGACACTGATCAGGCTGTCTGGTTTGGTCTGGATAGTTTAAGGGGTACATTTCGTATCAAGGCCTTATCCGACTGCATGATCTTATCTCTTTCAGTGGTAGAATAAACCGAATTCGGTCCACATCTGAGTCCTTGAACTCCTCAATAGATGAATAGAAAAAGAAAATATATTGACAGATTTATATGTATTCTTTTTTTATTACTATATATACTACCTATTTCTTTTTATATCTACAACTAGGTAAATGGTGAAGATAATTTAAAAGATTTGAAAGAATTGATTATGTATATCAAAATGCCCAAAGAGACCTTGTAAACTTACGAAATTTGACTGACCATAATTCTATGAATATCTCAAAGTATTGTATCCAAACTTAAAAACATATTCCAATCATTTTTTTTGTTGATTTAAGAAGTTCAAGGTAACAAGAATATTTTAAGAATATTATATAAGACAACCATTTATATAATATAATCTTTTATTAGATCTAAAAATCATTTTTTGTTGCTATTACATTACGATATGATAGATTATTTTTATAACTAAAATCAACTGTGTTTTGTTATGCTCAGCTAGATTGATTAAGGTTGGACATTGAAATGAATACTTAAAGAAAGCAAGAAATGAAAATAAATTTATGTACAAAAATAGATTAAATATGTTTATATAATTAGACATTCGTAAATCGTAGGATAGATTTCAGTCCATTAGCATATCTTTAACCTATATAAAGTCAAAATAAAATATAAAACGAATTACAAACCCGTTTAAAAATTACCAACTTTTATCAGTTCTCAACTCACCCTCATGTTTAATAAAATAAAAATTTGTAATAAAAAATAATTTTAGGTTAATTATTAACGTTAATTTGTTCCATATAAATAACAATAAACTGAAAAGGATTTTTTGTATGAATGCAAATCGTATATTATAATTGATATTGGTTGTGTTGTGGAAATATGACCATGATGGGAAACACAATGAAGTTTTTGTCTGGCATTTAAAATATAATAAAATTAATTAAAAATACATTGTGTCTTTGAATATTTATATTTGTATAATTTATTTAGTCGAAATAATAATTACCATTTAAATATACATCCTTAAATAATTACAACGCAATTCAAATTTAATTACTTTTTTCATATCAACAAACACCAAAAACCTCGCTCAATAATGCAACGCCAAGTATGAAAATAAATTGAGATGCAGCTCTCAATTTTGTTTTGTCAACTACTTGTTTTCACATTTTATCAAAATTATTTATTGAGTACTACAGTCGAGTACGTTTTTAGTCACAATAACACCGTATTGTATTGTAAATCATGATCAAACTCACCTAACATTCGGATCGTAGAACATCCTTTTAATATTTTGATGGAGCAAATATAAGATTTATTTATTTGCTGGGGCCCGGAATCGTGGAGCCTTATGGACGCGCCTGAATGGAAGGAACGACTATTAACAGTCACGAGATTGACAGTTCTGATTCATACGAATAACAACTAGACAAATAATGATCTTAATAGGGTTGGTTGTTTTAGAAATGTTAAGTCTCTCCCTTGCATTTACCCTTCCTCATTTTCGGTCATAGATGAAATTTATTTTAGTTCCTAATAATAAAATGAAAAATTTAATTTTATTGTCATCTAAAATTATGTGCCAAAGAAAAATTTTGTGCCTTTTTGTGAAGGTTAATGATAAAATTCACGAAAAACAAACGGTCACTTTAAATAATTGATTTTATAGTGATTCAAAAAATTGTCCTTTTTTGATGTCGGTTTACTGATATTTAAATTTAATTTTTTATAATGTTAAGAAAATTGTGGAAAATTAATATTATTTTTCATATGTAAGCCAAATATTTAAATTGTTTGATTTCTGATTATTTTTCATTTAAATTTTATCGTAAAAAAATGGCGGAAAAATGGACGCCTCATTTACAAATAATATAATTTTATAACTTCAAAATACGACCGCAATACTGTCGCAACGAAGTTACCAAAAATATTAGTCTAGGAAAGCTTCCTAACGTATTAGAAGATCCTAGTCATAAAAGTCATACATCAAATATTTTTGTATTTATGCTTGAAAGATATATGCACATTTTGTATATAGACCGGGCGACAGCGTTGCATTTTTGTTAGTGTTTTGATGCCGATTGAATTTATATTTTATAGGTAGATTGATTATTTGTGATTTAGAAAATAGGAGTTAGCCGTCAGACTTGTGGGGGGTGTGGCTGTGGGGGATACAGTTTGGTCACAATATGGTTAGAATATGGTCAAGCCATTTGATGATAGATGAAATTCATTCTGATGACTTATGATACTATTAAAAATATAAAAACAACAACCAGCTGCAGGTATATCGGGGGCAAAACCGTCCGCTGGGGTAGCATAAGTTTTGAGGGATCATTAAAGCTAAGTGAGGAACAATATTTTTTTTCGGCAAACAGCTACAAAATTTAACTTTACTGCGAAGGATAGAGCCTTATTTTTTTGACATATAATCAAAGTGGCTGTAAAGTAACGCCACTTTTTTATTTTTTACGGCGGCAGTAAAGTAACTCATATTTTTATTAATAAAAAGTAGGTCATATTTTTATTTCAAACTTATTTTCCAACTGTTCCCGTTATTCAGAAGTCTGAAATCAACAAAAAGTTACTCAAGAAATTCTCTCCCTGATAATTACAATTTATGTTAAAAACGGTTTGTTTGCAACAACTTGTTATTTTCCAATTGTTCCTATAAACTTGAAGAAGTTTAAACTGGATTAAACCATATTCCATGTCCAATTTCATGTTCAATTACTTTTCATTTCATACAAATAATTCATTTTATTTTGTTAAAAAAAATTGGGTAAAAAATAAATAAAAACCATTCAATTGACACACTTATAATCCAATAATCAAGGTCCTGATATCGCATACCAATGCCGACCATCAAGGTTTCTCGATGTTCCAGGTTACTACTCGTCATTACTGAAAATGAACGTTTTATAAGCAAAAAATATGCAAATTTTTTTACACACTTCCCGTACAATTATCGAACACATCGTCCTTTCGGCTCTTCCCATTAAGTTAACCTATTTTTTAAAACAAATATTTTTGAAATCGCTCCGGCGGTTTTTACTGTAACGACGGCTGTAATGGCCCGCAGACAGATATACCTTTTTTGTTTGCTTTTTAGAATCAGTTGGTCCTAAAATATCGAGAAATCGGGATCTTAATACTTAGGTTTTTAAAGCCGAAGTAATAATAAGTCAAATAGTTTGATCGGGAATTCACACATTTATTTATACTCAGCCATTATATGTTTATTACCTCAGCTGAAGGTATTACACATACCTCTAGCTGATTGTTGCTTTTATACTTTTAATAGTATTTTATAAGTCATTATGTATGAATTTTATCTGGCATAAAATGACTATATTGCATTTTGATACAGATTTATACGAGTAGCTGATCTATAATCCCTCATCCGCCAAACAGCTGATCACTTTTTTCCAATTGTTATGGTGTGAACGTGCATCATATAAATTTTGAAGCAGCATCAAATGATAAGACTGAATCTAACAAAATATGTTGTGCAATTTATGAAATTTTTTTGCTATCCACAAAATTGTCCATCGATCTAGTTTCGTTCGAACCGATAAAAACTTTTTATTACACTTTAAAAAATATATCATTCTGATCAGGGCTAGCCGATTAGATACACTACCAAAACATTTAACGCTATATAAACCAAAATTGGTCTACTACTCTAGCGAAGTATAAAAAAACAAAAAACTTTCATAAACATATATTTATTAGATTCAGGTTTGGTCAATTTATTTCTCTAGTTGATCACTATTGTTGTTATACTCTAGCCAAGTTAGAATTGGATAACAAACATGTATCGGCGAGAAGAAGATGAATATCTTCACTTGTGTGTATCGACACATTATCTACAATTAATTCAATGAATTATTTGTGATATTACATGTTTATGAAAGTCTTTTATTTTCTTATACTTCGCTAAAGTAGTTGACCAATTTTGGTTTATATAGCGTTAAATTTTTTTGGTAGTGTATCTAGTCGGCTAGCCCTGATGAGAATGATATACTTTTTTTTTAAGTGTAATAAAAAGTTCTTATCGCTTCGAAACTAGATCGATCGATTCAAATCGACAATTTTGTGGATAGCAAAAAAATTTCATAAAATGCACACCATATTTTGTTAGATTCAGTCTTAATATTCATGATGGGATAACTTCCATCGGAGTGATGTAATATCACAAATAATTCATTGAATTAACAGCATCAAAGGACTTTTGGAATTCGTTTTTTTTGTCAGTTTAAAAATTCCCCACAATCACACCTCCCTTTCTATAGCAGCTGACCGCCAGATTTCTCATCAGCTGGAGTTAATTAATTATAGTAAATAAAAATCAACCGGCATCAAATGATTTTTTCATTTGCAACGCTGCCTCTCGGACTAATACATTTTTATATGATTTAAAAATTTTAAATTTAACAAATAGGTATGACGTTAGCACTCAAATACTTTTAAACTTCAACTTAAATTAAAATATACACTAGAATAAACAACGATATGAGGTATAAAGAAATTAAATCACAGCTTAAATCACGGCTGTAGTTTTTGACCTACACCAAAAATATTTTTTGTTATAATATTTAACACGGCAATATCTGAGATGATTACGTGAATGGGCCATATCCGGTCAGTGGTTAAGATCCTATAATCTTAAAAATCGAATAAATTAAAGCGTTATAACGGCCGTATAGATCAAAATATTTTAATAAAATTTATACAAATTGAATATTTGGAAATATTTCTATTATTTTTAGAAAAGCCAGAAATTCTGCAATTAAAAAGGCCCTAAGAATATCTCCAACAAAAAACAACAAAATTTGCATTAGTGTTTTCACGTAAGAACTACAAAAGGTTAAAACATCCCGAAAAACGGTAACAATAAAATGATTTTAATGTTATGCAAATAAATGAACAGTACTACATGATTGTTTTACCTAAATTCATTATGATTAACACTAATGTGACATTATGTAGGAGATGAAAAACACAGGGGAAAGTGAAAATGTCACATGACACAGGCGAAAATGTCGAAATTTGAACTTTACCATTAATGATTTTCCCCTGAAACTTGGCATATAAGTAGTATGGACCAAATAATAAGTAGTATGGACAAAATGATTTAGTTATGTTGGCCGGTGAAAATACGAAATAATTTTTGTGAACATTTTTTGCCTTAGTTTTATTTTAATTTAACCCAATGAAATTCTCTAAAATGTAATGACATCATTCAATTTCACCAATAAAATTTGAATTATACTAATAATAGTAGATTCTTGTATGAGCTTAGAATGAAGGCAATTTTTCACGAGGATGAAGTTTCACCCGAGTGACGAATTGCCATCATCCTAAGCGAATACAAGATGCTATTTTATCCACGACTGTAAAATATTTCGTTTAATTTCTAGTTTTCATGCAAAAATTTGTATCGCCATATTGAAATAAATACATCAAAGATAGCGAAAAACAAATCAAGTTTTTTTTTTAATTTGTTAGAGGAATATTTAATAAACTATAGAACTGTTAAAGAATTTTAATCAAATTCACTAGTTGTGGAATGAATACAATTACAATGGAAGACACACGCATGGAAAGCATATATTCTTTAGTAGTCGTGGATAAAAATATTTATACGTCTGGCATACTGGGATATTATCATTCTAATGTTGAAATAATTCACTGTGATCAAAGTAGGCCAACGTATAATTCATAAAAAATATATAAATAAATGAAAAATGGCAAAAAAATTTCTAAACGAATTCCCCTCTTTCGTTGATAAATTCTCATAATTTTTTGAAAAATTATTTCAAATTATCACCGGCCTTGGGAAATTACAACTGAAAATTTCTTAAACAAGTTATTTCGTTTAAAACACTCATAATGATAACTAATTCATATTTCTTTAAAAAAAATTAAATATTGCCCAATTATCAGTGTACTAGGAATGTGATTAGTCTAATTCAATGATGTCTAGCATTTTAGAGAATTTCAATAGTATAAATTCAAACAAAAATAAAACAAACAATTTTTTAAACGAATTTCGTTCCATGTCTTTCCATGGTCATAAATTCTCATAAATTTTTGGAAACGCCTCAAGTAAGTGGCATTAATAATAACCCTCGGCTTATGGTCTCGGACTACTACTAATCAACTTATTTTCGAAATTTTCCCAAAAAACCATTTCGAATTATCACCTTGGGGAATAACTACTAAAAATTGTTTGCTTTATTTTTATTTGAATTTAACCCAATGAAATTCTTTAAAATGTAATGACATTATTCAATTTAAAGAATCACATTTTAATTATACTAATACTAATTAGGAGGGAATATTAAATAATTAAGGGGATTATTAAATAATTTACCTATATCACGAATATTTTATTTTTTTTTAAAGAAATATGAATTAATAGAATTATAAATTAATAATAGTCTTAAAATAATATTTCTCAACTAATCCATTTTTTTCCTGCAAAATAACTTTTATAGTGCAGATTATATCTGCCATTTATAATATTTTTCTGGTTGTTTGTTTATTTTCAAATTTAGATAATATTAATTTTGTTTGAGGCCTCGATGGATTTATAGTAGGCCAGAATAAATAAAAACAATTTACGCTTTAATGCATAAAATATAAAGAAATAAAATGATAAATTGGAATTGGAGGTCTACGGCCTCGAGCTATTATCAACTTCCTTCCGAAATTTTCGCAAAAAATTATTTCGCAAATTAACAAAATTGATGTCAAATTTCGATCACAGCGCCCAAAACTTTGACCTAAATATTTTAAAAAGATACGAACATACATGAGTCATGAGTAATGAACTATAACCGTGTAATGATTGATATGGTCGATATAGAGTGAAATAGTAAATGCATCTATTAACGAGAAATAAATCCATACTCCACTTTGAACTTCTATTTTTTTATTATTTTTATAATATGTATGTACTTTATTTAGTTCTACAAAAAAGCCAGATTAAAAAAATAATCGAACATAGAGATGCACATACATACATATGCATAATATTTGCTTTATGGTTTGTTTAATTTAGTATTTATTTTTCTGTTCAATACTTTAGTTTTTATCTTTTAGTTTATTTTATTTAATTCAATGTAAAATCATCGTGAAACTATAAACACATGTTTATTTATTTAATATATATTAACTTTTGTGTAGTTTTTATTTATTTATTTTGATGTGCAATTAATTTTATAATTTAAATATATTTTGTTTAATATCTAGCTGGACGTCATTAGACTACAAACAAATAAGGTGAAAAACACGTAAATGTATGATGGTTTTGTGTTGTCCAAGTCATGTGTTAATACTTAATATAAATACATCATCATAAGAGAAAATAAAATGAACGACTCTTACTGTGAAAGTTCAGTGCTAGTCCGATTTTCATCGCAAATTTTCGCGGTAGCCTTCACTAGGGTTTGTTTGTTGATCTACAAGAAAATCCAATTTCAATGTGATATTTTCAATAAGCAAATAGCCATTTTAAAACAAATACCGTCAAATGTCCCAAAAAGGACTCTTTATACTTTCGTAACGTAACAATAATTTATTGCTAATATATTATATTTGTTGATTTTTAAGACAGTTGGTTTTAACAAGACAAAGTGCTAGATCAGTTGATTTAATGCTGATGCATTCTTGAAGGATTTTCCTAAGGATCGTGCGTGCCTATGTCAACAAACTAAAATGTTAGAGTACCTAATATCTAGCATCTGCCAACTCATAGCCGAGGTACTCAATTCAAATTTATGCAAAAATTACCTTGATCGGTTTGGCTGCGCCAAAGTTGTTCAATTAATTGTTTTTAAAAATTTCGTTATAAAAGTTGTTCAGATAAAATGAAATGCAACTCACTTCACAAATATTTTCATCTTCGTTTTACTCGTTAGCTGTTCAATGCAATTAGCAAAAAGGTAATACAGACAGAATGTAACAGGGTTTTTTGTCCGACCTAAATATATAAAAGAAATGATTTGAAGGTATCAAAAGGATAAATATGACATGGTCCTTCGAGCCGGATATATACGGTTTTAAGCATGGTCCTTCGAGCCGGATAAGCATTGGTAAAATATAAACCTATTTAGAGTTGTTTAAGAACAAATCATCTTGTTTTTTAACCTCAGACAAGAAAGTTTAATATTAATATTGACTTATGCAAAAATTCTCAAAACATTTCCATAATAAGGCGTCTAATAGAGAAATTCAACTTAAGTAAATAAATAAGTGATGATGGAGTTTCAACTTCGAAATAGTCATCGCCTCAGTGTCGTATTTGATAGGGTTTAAGGTCATTGGACAGCTTAAAACCGCAATAAATTTTTTCCAATACATTATGTGCCAGCACTTCCTAAGTTCAAATCAAAACTATTCGTTATTTTACATATTCGCAAAAGTGTTGGTTAAAGGTGAATCCAATATTAATAATTAATTTTTTTGACGGATTTAGTTTCGTTTTTTTTATATTTTGAGTAATTATTATTTTTATTTTCACTATTCAACTTTGATATTTCACCAATAAATCAAATTTTTTTAGTTTATGAATATGATGATTAATCATAAAGTTTATAAAGTAAGAATAATTCACTGATATAATGTGAACACTGATTTGTTCACTGGTATAATGTGTGAATCTACACTCTGATTACTATAAGTCAAAACGATATCGAAAAATAAGTTGTAACATACTTATCTTGTGGCTGATGCTGTATTTTATATGCGTATAGTTAAAATTGTCTTTGGAAATACTCTTTAAAACATCGAGGAATGTGAATGATAAAGCATTGCAACTACTATATACCAAACCAAGTATTGCATAGATTTTCTAGCGTCGTGATTTTTTAATATAAATCAATCAGAAAGGAAGATATTTGAATGGCTGGATCAGTCGTTAAACTTCTCAGAAAAGTTGCCAAAACACCAATTCTTGATCATGGAATTAAATGCATTAAATAGAAACATAAAATATGTTGAATGATTACAGAGATACGGTTTATGGAATTATTTAAAATGGGAGCGCCAGTTTTTCATTTTTCAGCATTAATATACATCATCGTAAGATTCGAGGTGCCATTGGATGAATATCCAAAGTGATTAGTAAAACAACTCGAAATTGAGATCAATATATTCCTTATTTCGCTCATCGTCTAATCTTTAAAATAACAACATATATACAGTTTTTTAATCTGTTCGAAAAGAGATGGTTAAGTTCAAATTAAGTTGAATGTTGATGTCTTTAAATATGTAGATTCTTTTATTCAAAATGTAATTATTTTATAAGTGTGTATTTAGTGAACAGATTTCCATCAACAAATAACGATTAAAAAGACAAACGTAATTAACTTGGAAATTTAATATTCGCCACATGACTGCTGTCACCGTAATTGTTACATATTACAAATTTAAATTTTAGTTATTTCAATTTTTAGAAGAATTAAATTATTACATTCATCGTTTTTATCCCAACATTTACGACATTTTATCAGCTTATAGAATGATTCAAAAAAACTTCCAGCTAAAAAAACTAAATCCAGTAACCGACCACAAGAGTTAAATAAACTACTAGGTCATTCAATAAGTCCGTAGGATGACACATAGATGGCGTTACTAGAATTTTTTCCATATGATTTTTATTTAGTACTAACCTTCAAACGATACGTGTATAAATTTGACAGCAATCTGACTATTTATTCGTGAGTTATAGCATTTTGTGTGAAGCAACTTTTGTTTTTGAAAAAAAATGGAAAAAAGCGAATTTCGAATTTTAATAAAGCATTGCTTTTTGATGAAAAAAAATACAGTGGAAACCAAACAATGGCTTGATAAACATTATCCAAACTCTGCTCCATCGAGACAAATGGTAGAGAAGTGGATGGCTGAATTTAAATGTGGTCGTACCAGCACAAAAGATGCAGAGCGCAGTGGACGCCCAAATGAGGCTGTTATTCCAGAAAACATAAAAAAAATCCACAAATTGGTTATGAACGATCGCAAATTGAAGGTGCATGAGCTAGCTGACATTGTAAAGGTAGCAAATGGTAGTGTTTTTACCATTTTACACGAATATTTGGGTATGCGAAGGCTCTGTGCAAATTGGCTGCGTGAGCTCACAGTCGACCAAAAACAACAACGAATCGATGCTTCGGAGGAGGCTTTGGCACTGTTAAACCGCAATAAAAGGGAATTCTATCGTAGATATGTGACAATGGATGAGACATGGCTTCACAATTACACACCAGAATCCAAAAGACAGTCAGCTGAGTGGACAGCAGTCGACGAACCGAATCCAAAGCGAGCAAAGACGCAACAGTCGGCCGGTAAGGTGATGGCGTCTGTATTTTGGGATACGAACGGAATAATATTCATCGACTATCTCCAAAAAGAAACCACCATCAACAGCGAGTATTACTGTGAACTTTTGGATCGATTGAAGGCTGAAATCGCAAAGAAACGGCCACATTTGCAAAAGAAAAAAGTGTTGTTTCACCAAGATAATGCACCGTGTCACAGATCGATGAAAACGATGGCAAAATTGAATGAATTGGGCTTTGAATTGCTTACCCACCCACCATATTCTCCAGATTTAGCCCCCAGCGACTTTTTCCTTTTTTCAGATCTCAAGAGAATGCTTGCTGGAAAGAAATTTAAGTCCAATGATGAAGTAATCGCTGAAACTGAGGCCTATTTTGACGAGAAAGAGAAATCGTACTATAAAAGTGGTATAGAAAAGTTGGAAAATCGCTATACTCGTTGTATCGCCCTCGAAGGCAACTATGTTGAATAAAAAAATCGAGTTTTGTCAAAATGTTGTTTTTTTCTTACTTATCCTACGGACTTATTGAACGACCGTTATTAATTTTATTCAAATCTATGGATGTCAAAGAATTTAAAAATACGCCGCAGTTACTAAGGAATTATTATGAAAAAACAAAATATAAGTGCCCTTTCGCCTACATTCAAACGCTTACATCCAGGTTTGTTGAAATCACCGAACACCAAAACTATGGTACCATCATCTATAGATTGAAAAACAAACGTTATAATGTGATTGTGCTGAGAATGTGTTCAACAACTATAAAACTTTATAGTTCTGTTTTTTCATATATATAAAACTCCTCACAGTTTGCCCAAAGAAAAATAATCACATTTTTGTATAAGTATATATTTTAAAGAATTAGTTAATACAAATAAAGTATTAAACCAAGTTTCAACTTTGAAATTGTCATCGCCTCAACGGCGTAATCGATAGCGTGTCTGCCCAAAGATTCGAGCCGGTCACTGACGAGGTAGGTTCGAATCCCAATCGAAACATGAATTATGTGAGTGTAGTTTTTTTCTGAGAAAACTTCAAACTATACCTTTAAATTGAAAAAAATTCCAATTACATTTTTACTTACTTGAGTTTAATTGATTTCAAAAATTCAGTATTAAACCATGTTATTACAATGTTTTAGTTTTACATAAAACTGTATAAGCAAGAAATATACAACAGAAAAAAAGACTGCCTTTCTTTGTTTTATCTTTTTTCAACAAACAAACAAAATATTTCTTGTTATTAATTTAGTCCATATGTTGGGATCATATTGCCTATCAAATTGTATGCATCAATCACAAAGTAATAATTCATAATACGTCATCAATTATAATGTGTCATCAAATTCAATGTCAGGGTAAACACAAAACTTTAATTCATATTCTTTATAAAAACATTAAAATTTTCTTTTATCTTTGTCTTCTTTTTCTTATCTTAAGTCAACGCTATTTGTTTTTAGCTTGTTGGGTAATTTCATAATGAGTTCAACCTAAGATTAGAACCAGATAAAATTGTTTTCATAGAAACAAAAAACAGTCTAATTATTCGGTCCCGTTATAATTTTATACGTCTACATTTATTATTTTAAAATCGCTCAACTCAATACAAAAATAAAAATATTTTCCCACAATCAACACAACCCACTGATTTCCAGAATTTCGGTTAAACTATTTAAAAAAAAAAATAAATACATAAATCATAAAAAAGTGTTTGCATTAAAAAACAATTTCATTCATACATTTTAGTTCATTCATTTATAAATTCAACATAAAAAAAATACAAAAAAAAAAAAAAAAATTATAAAAAAGTTTACATTTTCATTTTCCAAGTTTTTCTTTGTTTTTTTTTTTCAAATATATAAACAACACAATTTTTTTTAGAAGTAGGGAAAACTGTGTAAGTTGAGATAGAAAATGAATACAATTTTTTTCCTGGTGTTTTTGTTTTAAAGTATTTCCTTTCGTTTTCAATAGTAAAATAGAGAAAAATCATGAAAATGACAAAAATTGAATAAAATATTTTTTTTTTTAGTTTTGTTTGTTGTTCAAAGTTTTTAATTTCGAATAATTTTCACTTTTTATATGTCAAGGATTTTAAAGGAAAAACACATAGTTTTTGTTTTATCGAAATGCTTTGTGATGGAGATGAATTTAGGTTAATCGGATGTTATTGTATTTTATTTTATAAGAGTTGGGTGTTGAATGATTTGAACTCGGTCGATTCGGGCTCGATTTCCAGCACGGTCAAAGTGTTTCTCATTACGTTAGTCAATACTCAAGGGTACATACTCTAGGGTACATAATTTGGAAAAAATAATTATGTATAAATAATAATCAATTAAATCAATTGACTTGAGTGATAAACCAAACCAAGGTAAAGAAATTTTAGAGTTTTAGTCGACAAAAAAGAGTTAAATTATTTAGATTTATAGTATTTTCGTTAAAAATATGAATTTGATTTTGCAGTTCGGTCGGTTTGTTATTTGTGTTTGTGAGTAATCAAAATGAGTTGTTAGGTTATAATTTAGTGGTTGTATAAAAAAAAGTGAGAAATGGAATTTTGAAATCGATATGAGTTTTAGCATTAGCCAAGCTTCAGTTTGTAAGGAAATAAAAAGTTTGTGAGAACACATAAATAATTTACATAAAACTTAGTTAAGCCTGTTGGATAAACGATGAGTAATAATTAATGCTAAATTCAAACAGAGTTCAGGTGTTCAGAGTAATTAAATCAAGTGTTGGTCAATAACAAATTGGACTATATCTTACAGATCTCCATGTAAAAAAAAATTCCAGATTTTTTCTTAAAAAGTTTAAGTGACATTCGACATCAACACACTGGCTTAAATATCAAAAACGTAGGCAGAAAAATTTAAACTAATAGATTTTCTAGAAATTCAGAACAAACCATACCATGTGGTAGCAGAGAGCATCCGAGAACGACTGTAATCGTTGACTAAGGATGGCTAAGAAAGGATGGTGATGAAAGTTAAAAATGGCCTTTAAAACTAAACATCATATCCAAAAAGATTCTAGATTTTCGAAGGAATTTTGTTTAGACAAACAGGTGTCATTGGTGGGTAGTCACGAATATAAAAGAATTATTTTCATTCATGTAAACATACTTCATTAAATAAGATTTAAGTTTATATTCATGAGTACTTTTAAACCGAAACCTAATCGATACGGGCATACAATGGTTAACAGTAATGCACATGAACGGGGTTATAGCATTTAGAGAAAAAATGAAACAACAAAACATTTTGAGAAAAAGCAAGCAAATTTGTTTCCTTGGTGAAGGCAAGCTGCTGAAGTATTATATAGTTGGAAAGAATCAAAATTAATTTAGTTACAGTAATTTTTTCAAATAGTTTCGCAATTGCCGAGAGTATAGAAACATGCTTATAGTTAACTACACAATTTTTTTGGACCACTTTTATGAATTGGTATACAATTTTTGCTTTTTTTCAAAGAGTCGGAAACTCGGAATCTCGGCAACCACTCGATAAGAATTTATTAAAAAATAATGCAGATTAGATTTTAAAAAAAACCGCACATTTCTTTAATATCACAAGATGGATTCCGTCAGGACCCATTCCTTTGTTAATATCCAGATTGCCAAGAAAATTATAAATTTCACACGGTAATCTATCAAAGCTCGAGATGTTAAGAGTGGTTGTATCAATAGTTGGAGGAGCACAGAAATGTGGTTGAATATAAACAGATTTGAAATAATTAACCAACAAATTCATAGTTTCTATGGGGGTGTTAGAATTCTGATCATCAAGGACAAAAGATTTAGAAAAAGCGAGCTAAGGTTTACGTTTGCTGTTAATAAACGACCGAAATAATTTAGGGTCACGTTGTATGTCTCCTTCAATCGTTTTCACATAACATTCATAATCATTATCCACCATTTTTTCAAGCATTTTCATATTTATAATTACAATCTGGAACTATCCTTGAGTAAATGTTGACAGCAAGGTTGAAATTCGAATAAAATGTGTTTTTAAAATAAAAAAGAAGGCAGTCTTGAGGACTGCCGACAGAAGTGAAACCTTAAAACTGTGAAATAGCTGTGTGCAATTAAAATTTCAAAATTTTTAAATCAAAATTATTAAAATTTTTCTATGTTTCACATCTATCAGCATGCCAAGCAACTATTATATACATTTTTCTACACCCGTACTATAAAAATACACTTATATGACTAACATCCGTTTTATAATGATATTTATTTCGATACAGATTTTATTACGATACAGATTTTTAATCAATAGAAAGAAACCCATAGTTTTTCAATCAAACATGCTATGCATTTGACGTTTGTTGAAATTTTCGTATCGGAAAAAAAATTGAACTTTGAAATTTGAAATTTTCGTTCTTCGTTATTTACCGGGTGTAGAAAAAATAGCGTATGCCACTTTCATGTAAAGGTTATTAATACACTCGCATATACTATACGAAACTCGCCTACGGCTCGTTTCGTATCCCGGTTAATGCTCGTGTATTAACAACCATCATTACATGATCGTAGCATAATATACTATTTTATATTTAAAGTAATCAAAACATATCATATAAAAATTTGCGTCTATCAACACCTTAGAAAGCATGTTGTTGTGGGACTTTATTTTTAAAAGATTTTTATGTGTTGTTGTGACATATATTATAATTTCTACTACCAAACACATTTTATTTAAAAACAAATAGCGTGTCATCAAAGAATATTCCATAGCTAAGACTACGGGATGGCATCGTTGATTGAAAAAACTTCATCCACCAGCACCCCTAAGATATCCCTTTGGCTAGTGATATCTCACTGCTACTGCCAGTGGTATACGGTATCTCAAGATAACTCATATGCCAATAGCAGAGACTAAAGTACGCGGGGTTGTCACACCCATAGATCAACAATTTGAAATTTTACAAATCCTCCTGCGGAAAGCTAAGTAAATTAATTGGTATTAATGCGCAGTGTTGCCGTTTGCAAATCACTATCGGCTAAGTGCCTCCATTTTCAATTAGTTTATTCATCATGATTGCCATCCATGTTTAATCTACATAAGCTATAATTCTTTTAAATCGATATAATCGATGTTATCAAGTATCAAGTTACAAGTATTAACTCTTCACTTAATTTTAAAAACATGTATTACGTACCTTTGCAAACCAACAACATATTTGGTGTAGATGATAAAATTTGTAACATCATGATGTGTTAAATTTCAGAACATATAATTTTGATATACAAATGTAATTGTTTCAGGTTATACTTTCATTTTTAATTGCATAAAAATTATGTTCAACAAAAAAATACATTGATCAAAGAAAACTACCGTTTAAACGATATTTAAACAAAAAATAAATTAAATAATTATCAACATTTAGGCAAAATCCCTTAAGATAATTGTCTTGAGGTGCAGTTTTTTAAAATAGAAAATTTGCCGGCTACCTTTGGGCTAGTGTGCACAACAACTTCCCAAATTTTCATGATGATCGGATGAATTAATGCATAAAGGACAAACAGAGATACTTTTAATTTTATATATATTCGATATTTATTTAGCATGATGATTCGAATGCAAAAGACAGTCAATTGCAATATAACTTTAAAAAACTGCATTATAGATCCATTTTTTAAAATTCGTAAAAAGAAGTTTTTATGAATTCTTGAATAAAAGAAAATAATTTTAATGGTTTTTAATAAAAATTTACAAAAAACAATAAAAAATAGACCACTCCAGGATTTGAACTCACGACCTATAGAACCTCAGTCGACCGCGATATCCATCTTGCAATTTCAAATGTTTCGAACGGATAGAGGTATTGCATATTTAAACATATTTTGGTGATTTGTAAAAATGATAACTCGAATATATAAATATTTCCCCATACAAATTGCACAACGCGCCTAAAGAAGTTTTCACTTCAAAAATTTATTTGGTATAATAATATTTTTATATCATTAGTATATTCGTTGACAAAAATAAGGAAAACAAAAATTAATACATAATTCAGACACAAATGTCAAAAATTTAATTTCATCACAATCAGCGCCAGCTTTCCATTTTTCAAAACTATCCAAACCTTTCCCACCTAGCGGTATGTAGCATGAATTTGAATAACATGCGAACAATTTTTATATTCATAAAATGGTTTCCGTATTAAAATAATTTTCGGATAGATACGAAAGGAAAAACGCGATATATAATTTTTTAGCTGTCGTCGGCTAACGTAAAACGGTATTTCTCAAAAAGATATTTTTGATGGAAAAAATACTTATATAGATTTTTTTACACTGCCTTTACATAATGAACTATTTTACATTCTTTTTTCGGCCGGATTACTTGAAGGCCCCTTTTACTTTACGCCCTCTCTCCACTACTTTATGCCCTTTTATTTTTGCATTACATCCTCTTTTTGTTATAAAACCTTGAAATATTTTTCTCATATAATTAATAAATAATATTAGGCAGTGTAAAAAATATTGTATGTACCGTACCACAGGCATAAAATTAATTTCAGTCCTCGTGAGTAGACGCCCTTGAAAAATTGGTTCTCTAGGAAGTTTTCATGGAACTTTTGCTTCTATGGATTTCGTCAAAAATTTGTATATTTTGTACTTCCGGGTATAAGACTCTGGGTATAAGATTCCAATAACATCGAATCTTTGAAATATTTTGGTTAGCTATAAATAAAATTTGAATTATTTTTTAGTAGCCAAACCTCAGATCTAGAAAGTTCAGTCTAGAAAGACGGTCATTTGCTTTGTATAAAAATTATCACTTTTTCCATAATAATAAATATATGTAAATTAAGCATGTATAGTTTTTGTCTGTAGTAGAGATGTGTATGAATAAACAACAACTCGAGATCGTTTATGGTTCTATACTCCTTTGTACTGGCGCTGCTTATTTCGCAGGATTGTTTATTTACATAAAATAGTGAAATGTTTGTAAAGTAATTATATGGACGATCTATTATATCGATTTACCACGTTCTTGGATACTATCCATTTGTTGGGAGCATATTTAACCATAGTGTTTCCGAATGTTTTATTGATTGCCACAGAAACTAATGATCAATGCTTATATGTATAATGTAATACGTAACATTGTATAGAAAAATCAGCTATTCTGTTCGATTATAAAACACGCTATCATCAAGATTCGTTTAAAGAATACGTTATTGGTTATTGGAACAACGCCATCTCCAGTTACCACAATTTATTCCAGCCACTCTCAACGTCTCTAGCTGTACCTGGATGATCTCTACACTCAACTCAAGAACCACCAAAAACTAACTCATATAAATTGACAAAATTAGTCTAAATTAGGGCACTTCGCCGACATGACATTTTTTACACAAGCTATTACGATATAAACATTTCCGGAATTTTGAGATAAATTACATTCCAGCACTGTTTCAGCTTTCAAAAAAATTTATGAAAGCAAAATGCTGAACATTTTTTAAATTAGTTTGATCAGACTTTAAATGTTTTACAGATAAGCTTTTAATCTAAAAACTCTTAAAAACTTGAGTTCTCTACATCAAGAAGATTTAGGCGCGCTATACACCTGAGCTAAACTATGCGAAATATGCGAACTGTGTTTTTAAAAAAAAATGTATGTAACGTAATTATAGAAAAAAACATTACGGAAACAAAACATTTAAAAAAGAAAAGAAAAACTTAAAGATTACATTTTTTTAAAAAACTTTATTCGCATTAAAACATTACTTTTTTAAAAACATAGTTTGCATATTTCGCATATTTAGCTCAGGTGTATAGCGCGCCTTAGTTTTATAAGCTTCAACAAAATCCTGTGCGTTCACAGTTTTACATTACTATATGTTTCGTTTCTCACATAGATTTATTTATTATTCACAAACAAATAAACATTAACGGTATAATGCCGTGAAACGACAAAGAAATACAAAAGAAATTGCTGAATATAAAAAAAATGTCACACAGCAAAATAAAAACAAAAAATAGAAATAATAAAAGAAATCACAAATATCACGATTGACCTACGGATTTGAAAATCAATACCAAACCCGTTAAACAATTTTGAAAAAAGTACGTGAAATGTGAATTATTGTGCATACTACGAAATTCCTGTGCACAAAATTGTGCATACTAAATGTCATGCACATGATGTGTACCATACCGTGCACATGTCGTGCCATAGTACATATGTACACACAAATATTAGCCGCATGTTTCACGAATAATAAATAACGAAGCGAAACGAAATCTTAACGATAAGAATAATAAAATAAACAATAAATAAAAAATGGAGAGTGAAATAGTAGTTTGTGCGACAGGTTTTGAAATGAAGATTTTTTCAGCACTAGTCCTAAGTATGAGCGAAGCGATTATTGAAAATTAGGACGTGTGCTAAAAAAAATTCATTTCAAAACGAGTTGCACACAACGTTTTCTGCACTTGAGTACCATAATAGACAAAAAATTAAAAAAAAATTACAAAAAATCACTACAAAAAAACTACTAGCCTGGGAGCCCGCCGACATAAACAGCAACTCATAAATACTCTTCTATAATTTTTTGTGTGGCTTAATTACGCCTAGTTTACCACTTTTTTTTCTCTATCATAATTTTCTTAGCCGCGGCTTTTTCTCTCCCGTAATTTTTAAACTTGTCAATATCGTATTAAGCTAAAAATTTATAGATACTCTATTTTTAAAAATTTTAATACTAAGAGAAATTCATGAATCGCTAGAAAAAAAACTTGTCCGACAAAAAGTTCGGTACGTTAAGGGTGTCTACCGAGAGAAACATGTAATAATAACAATTTCGAAAAATTGATGGATAACCACCTGATTTTTATGAAAAATGCTTCAAAAAGGTATGTAAAATCACGTCCCCACATCGTCCAACATGACAGATTCACCAATTTGCCAGTCCGACAAGCGGGCATTGACATTTTCACGGCTACCTAAAATTTATTCATAACAGTCGGACAAAAAGAAATTAACATATTATAGAGCAGAACTTACCCTGTAGTACAAGTGGCGGACAAATACGTCGTGCCAAATCAATAGTCCGACAAAAAAACATCGATCGACAACATCATTTCAATACTTTATTTTTTCCAAGTTCATAAATAATTTTAGTTTCATTAATTACAATAATAAATGAATGGTAAGGAATGTGAATAGTTAATAACATGCATTAAACTAATAATAGGAACTTTTATTAACAATATGTAATAATATGTAATACAATGATTCATTAATAATTAACATGAACAAAATTTTTATATATACATAGATATTTTTTTATTGAGCATGACAAATAAACCCTATGAGCATGACAATATAACCCCAAACCACGTGTCCTACTTTCGGTAGGACAGTCCTACTTTGGAGCAAGAATGTCCTACGTCCAACTTTACTATAAAAATGTCCTACTTTAGGCAAAGTGTAATACAATATCTTACACCGAAAAAAATAGATTTTTTTTCCAACCTATTTCTCTCAAAAAACGCGTTAGCAAAATAAGTAATCGTGATTGCACCTTTACTTATATTAAATTTGTAACCGATTATTTTATTTTATGTCGAAAGGTTAGCAACAATTAAGCAAACAATTTACATCGCTAATGACATATGTGAATATCTATGCTTTTTATTGCACGATTTATTCAGGTGGTAAACCACCACCATTGTTTAAATAATTTTGAATTAAACCCACCGTTAATCCTCTGTTTTTTTTAAAATAACTTTTGTTACAAATTAGCTGTTCTTAGTATTATTAATAAAATAAAATGACTGAACTGAATTTTGTTATAAAGCAAAACATTTGGCTACAGAAAGCTAACGATTTTGAAGGAAAATGTAAATATACTAAACAGAACTATTTATGGTTTACAACATAATAGACTAAGAGCCCGCGACGGCCAGACCTTCGTTACTTTATAAAAGCTGAAAGTTTCTCTGCGCATACCCCTACTCAGGTAGGAACGATTAGCGACATATGTAGTTTGGATCATAGTTACTTTGGCAGGGAGCAGGTGCCATAGGAGCCTCCAAAGTTTCGTGAAAATAAAAAAGCTAATTTTTTTATATATTCTTCAGGATAGTATTAGAAGTCACGTCACCCATTGCCAGACACTTACTATACACACAACGTTGCCAGATTTCCTTACTGCAAATGGCGGTCAGCTTTCCGGTGTACGCAGCAGTTTTTATAAATTTTTAAATTAAATATTTACGTCTGATTGCCGCTGGCACCGCTGTTTTTTTGGCTCAAAAAATCATAAATTGCACAGAGAAACTGAACGTAAGTTTTTTTTCGGATGTCTTTTCAAGAACATTTTAAATTTTTAATTTTTCTATCAAATTTTGATACTTCCGAGTTCCGTCGAATATAACATAGAGTGAATGATAACTTTAAAATTGTTTATTTCGCGAAAATTGTCGGTGAGATCTAAATTTTTTGATTCCAATCGATGCAGGAACGTTTATTCTGTAATATATTTTACAATCCGACGTAAATCTTTGATTTCATAAATGTTATATACATCCTTAGTAGCAATTATAAAATATAAATAAAAAAGATCAAAACAGAATTTCATCAAAAAAATTGAAGCTTCATAAAATCTATAATTTTCATGCGTCGGACTGGAAAATCGGAGAATATATCGTGTCCGACAATTTAACAATTGGATTCTACATACTTAGTAATCCTGTAAAAAACAGCTGGGTGGTTATTTTGTAGCGTTATCTCACTGGGTGAGATAAAAAGTGAGATCAAATATTTGTCTTTGATCGATTATATTTGATAATAGAAATCATTTAAACATAGTTTTTTTATCTCACTATTTATCTCACCTAGTGAGATAACGCTACAAAACAACCACCCTGGTTATGTGGAAGTATGCTGTATTTACGCTCACAAACGCAAATACTGTAAACCATCGCGGATTTTCAATTGAAAAATAACAATTTGTTCGATTTTTATGAAAATGGTAATATTTTACTGTCGGACAACTTGTTCAACTCGTTGTAAGCTTCATTTAACAGCAAAAAATCGAAAGCGGAAATTGTTATGAATAAATTTTAGGTCGCCGTGAAAATGTCAATGTCCGCTTGTCGGACTGGAAAATTGGTAAATCTGTCTTGTCGGACGATGTAAGGACGTGATTTTATATACCTTTTTGAAGCATTTTTCATAAAAATCAGGTGGTATTTTTTGGTTGGTGGTTTTTTTTTGGTTGGTTTGGTTGGTGGTTGGTTTTTCGAAATTGTTATTATTACATGTTTCACTCGGTAGACACCCTTAACGTACCGAAATTTTTGTCGGACAAGTTTTTTTTCTCGCGATTCATGAATTTCTCTTGGTATTAAATTTTTTAAAAATAGAGTATCTATAAATTTTTAGCTTAATACGATATTGACAAGTTTAAAAATTACTGGAGAGAAAAGGCCGCGGCTAAGAAAATTATGATAGAGAAAAAAAAGTGGTCGACTAGGCGTAATTAAGCAACACAAAAAATTATAGAAGAGTATTTATGAGTTGCTGTTTATGTCGGCGGGCTCCCAGACTATACGATCAACAATGCCTTGACGATATGCAAGTACGATTATATGCAAGAAAAAAACGTCATTTGTTCTAGATTGTTCCCACACTACAAACGTGTTTTCATTTCGCGTGTATTTTATTGAGAAACTGCAAAAAAAAGCTCAGGGAAGGATTCCGATTTGGAAAGAGCAGCAGAAAGAGCTAGCAAAGGTTTATTGCCGGTAATATCCAAAGAAAAATACGAAAAAACGCATCGAGCGTTCAAACAATGGTGCAGTGAAAAAATATTGAAGTGGTTGACGAAAATAAGTTGCTTGCTTATTTCGATAGCGAGATGAAGCAATTCCAATCGTCAACTACATGGAGCATTTACTCAATGTTAAAATCCACGTTGACCGTGAAGGACAACATCGATATCTCAAAATTTAACAATTTTCGAGCTCTTTTGAAGCGTAAAAATGACAATTATTTTGTGAAGAAATTAAGAATCTTCATCATTGAAGAAATCTACAAATTTTTGAAGGACGCTCCCGACGATGTTTATTTGGCTACGAAGGCAAAATTTGCTGATAATTTTTTTGTTTCATTTTCCTAACCTCACAATTTTAAGGTGGCCCTTATTGTCGGTGTCTATGTTGCTTTTTGACGAAGCGAATTATTGAATTTGAACGTAAGGGATGTCGAATACATGGACAATGGCATTAAAATTGCCGTACCGAAAACGAAAACCAAAATCATTCGACAATTTGTCATCAACGAAGGAAGTGATCGGGACGTAAATTTGGTTGACATTTTCAAGATGTATTCAGGGCTACTTCCTCATGGCGTTATCACCGACAGCTTCTTTTTGGGTTTTCGTAAAGGCAAATGCATCAAACAGCCGATCGGCATTAACACAATTGGAGGCTATCCGAAAACAATTGCAATTTTCTTGAATCTTTCGTCACCAGGTGAGCACAGTGGTCATTGCTTCCGTCAATCGTCTGCATCCTTGTTAGCAGATTCGGGAGTGAATTTAACTACAATTAAGCATCATGGTGGTTGGGAGTCTGATAAGATTACAGAAAAATACATTCAACATTCGCTCAACAATAAACGTAAAATTGCTGACAGAATCATGGGTTCGAAAATTGTTAGAGCTGATAACGTTTCAACGACCTCATCAACCACTGCTCAATCCAGTGAATCAATCATTGGAAATGGCAATGTTTCAGCCGGTACAACTGTTACAATAATTTCGACTCAAACACGCCGAATAAACTTGAAAGTGATTGGAGAGCCTTTGTCACAACCACCGATTTCTGGAGGATTTTCATTCAATAACTTGCATAATTGCTCTTTCTACTTTGGTCAAAAGTAATGTTTTCATTCATTTCTACTTTATTAATAAAAATGTTTACCAACACAAACGAACCGTTTCGTCTTTTAAATTGGCAGCAGTGCGGAAGTGAAAAAGCAGTGCTGAAATGAATTCACGTTTCTGAGGTAGTAATTGTTTTGTTTTGAGTTGTCAACTGAATTTTCAGTTTATGTTCAAAGTTCGGTTTTATTCATTTATATATTTTCATATTTTGTATTTTGTATTTTATTTTTAAAATTAGTTATTGGTAGAAAAATTATTATTATTTATTTGTAAAATTCATTTGACAACGAACGATTCATTTGACATTAAAATTCATTTTGACAACGAACAAAATATTTTAATTTTTCGGCAAACGGCTGTAAAAATTAGCTTTAGCTTTTACTTTAGTAGCTAAAGTCTTACTTTTTAGCCGGCGGCTGCAAAAGTAACACCATTCTTATTTTATCTGCCGGCGGCTGTAAAGTAATTTTCATGTTTTTACGGCGGCAGTAAAGTAATTTTCATATTTTTACGGTGGCAGTAAAGTAAAATAACATGATATTATTAATTTGTTCAAAACAGAATACATTTCAGTTCATTTTAATGAATTAAAATCAATAAAAATTAATTTCAGAAAATTTATTACCTAAAACATATTTATAAAAAATTTGATGCATTGATTTCATATTTTTAAACAAATTTAAACGTTTACCGAAAAAATAGTGTATTAATTCGAAGCCAAAGTGACTTTTTGGGTTTCGTCTATAATTGTCGGCCTCCCTACGGTCAGCCGCCAAACTATAAACTCAACACAAAAAGTACAACTTTAGCTCCTAATTCAATAATATATGTATTAATATAATCAAACTTGCAATTTTAGTTTTGACAGCTTTTCACGCTGACGTCTTTGTTGTGTTACAACAGCGAAATTGTAGACGTTTTTTTTAACGTCCATCGATGTGTTTCCATCTATAGTATTTGCATTGAAAAAAACACAGAAATACATTTAGAAATTTAAATATCATCGAGGTTTTCCGTTGCTTGATCAAATATGCTTACAAAATAACAGACTTATGTAGATATTTTGTATTTAAAATTTTTATCGATCGGAAAATGACCAACCTTATTCAATTTTCTTTTATTTTTCTCAAAAGTATTTCGATTAAAATAAAACTGATGATAATAAAACTGAAAATTTGATCCTAATTCCTAGCTAAAATTGCATCATCTTGGTTTGGTTTTCATTTAGAATAATTTCAGATTGAAATGGATATTGTTTGACGATTTATTGTTTTTGGTTTTATTTTTATTCAGAATAAAAATTAAATTAAAATATATAATGTTTGGAAGTTATTTCTTTCTGGCAATGTAAGTGTTGGAGAACCTGTATATATATTTATTTTAAATAATATGTAATTATTCAAGACGATTGAAGTTATCCGATGTCAGCTATGCAGTAATCATCAAACCAATATAATTTAAGCGGATATTATAAATTGTAGTAGTTCAAAGTTATAATTGTATTTTCAAATCATGTTATGTGCCTAAATGTTTACATTACTTTGTATACTTGTAATTCTCATTACTAGATAGTGTTAATAATTAATTAAAATATGATAATTGCCAGATCTAATTATAGCACATTAAAATGTATAATTTAAATTTGCAAGAGATGTCTCTGTCTCTTTTGATATATCAAAATCATTGTAAATATAAAACTTTTTTTATTAAATCATTCTATTAAAACCAACATTCAAGTGAACAACAAAAAATAAAGTAATACTGTGTTTCAATTTTATATTTAAATTATAAAATTCATCTTTGAGTATATACATTTTCTGGAAATATCTGTTACACCACCTATCAACTTTCTCAACTTATTTGGATTAACTTTGGATTAACCTTGGAACTTGGACTAACATTGCAATATTTTCAACTTTAATAACTTTTTGTGGATCTTCATTAACAGTAAGAATAAAATTATATTTGATAACCATGCTGCATGGGAACCTGTATTTTGTTAAATTTAAAAATTAAGTCTATTGAATTGACATATATTTAAAACAAATTTGTTATTTTAGTTCAGTGAGTTCTTACTTTTATGAACTCCCTTTAATATTTTTGAAAGTCAAAAATAACCTTTCTGTTCTTCTTATAAAACTGATGTAAAACCAACACTGTTTCTAATAAAGTTAAGTTAAGTTAAAGTTAAGTTTCAGTTAATTCATACAAACAATTATCTGAATCGCTTAGATAACAATAGAACCTATAAAATATTACAAAGAGCTGAAATATAACATAATAAAGTTTAAACTTCAATAGGTTATGTGACCAGGCACGTGATATATAAAAAAGTAAGGTTAATTGTTAATTGTTTTGTGTGATTTTATTAACTGCTTGCAAACATCATGGACATGTCAAAACACATAAAATTACTAACGTGTCAAGAAGAGTGGCGCTTATGGAAAAGAAAAATTAGAAATTTACTATTACCATGAAGGTGCGTTAGCTACAATAGATGGCAAGCTAGTAAATACAGAAGAACTAGCAGGAAATGCAAACGCAGAACAAAGAAAATTGTTCAAAGTACAAAACGATTTGTATAGGAAAGCAAATAGTTATGCTAAATCTATGATAGCTAGTGCAGTCAGTGACGCAGTATATCAAAAGATTATGGACAAAAAAACGGCCAAAGATGCATGGGAAGCTTTAAAACAGCAGTTTGAAGCTAAATCCAAGGATCAACTATTCAAAATATGTTCAGAATTCGTCTCGTTCTGTTGATCGTCAAGTGAAGATGCATCTACACATGTTGCAAAATTAAAAAGTCTATGGAATGAACTAAATAATAGACTTAAAGCCAGAAATGAAAGTAATTTACCTGATTTTATCTTAGTTTGTAAAATACTAAACATTTTACCTAGTAATTTTGAGACATTCAAATCAAGTTGGATGTTATTAACAAAGGATGAAAATAGAACTTTTGATGAGCTAAGTACGCAATTATGTATGTTGGAAAGAAATTTCACGAGAGCTGATAACAGAAATAGTATGGTGCAGGAAGCGCTAACAGTCAAAGCTAGTAAAATGAATCAAAGTAAAAAAGGTATTAGATTTAAGAAACGATCCAAGAAAGAGGACATTTGTCATTACTGTAAGAAAAAAGGGCATTGGTTAAATGAGTGCAGAAGTTGGATAGCTGATGGAAGACCAGCCAAAAATTAAGAAGAAAGTAATACTATGACAACAAATGTAGCACTTACTTTAGTCAATGGTGAGAGCTATGCAATTGATATAAGCTCAGAAGACTGGTGGATCGATAACGGTACAACAAAACACGTGACGAACTGTTCAAAATATTTCATCAACTTTGAAGCTTTTAAGAAACCATCAAGTATCAAAGCAGCGGGAAAAGAAATTTTAAATGCTCTTGGAACAGGAACCATTCAAGTGTTATCAAAAGTTGGCAACTGCTGTCAAAAATTAACATTGAAAGATATGTGGTATGTTCCAGATATTTCTAAAAATTTATTCTCAGTTATAGCAGCTCAAGATAGAAATCAAAATAGCAAATTTAAATCAACAACTACAAAATGTTGGTTAACAGTAGATGACAAAGAGGAACTTTATGGACAACGTGAAGTAGGTGAAACGTTGTACAAGGCAGCTATCAAACCAGTAAGACCAGATAACAAAGATGAAGTAAATGTCGTTGTGACTGATGATTCACTACTACAATTGTACCACGGAAGGTGGGGACACCAAGACAAGCGTTATATTAAAGAAATGATTGAACAGGAGCTAAAAATAAAAGTAAAAATGCATAAAAACTTATGTGAGCTTTGCATGTATGGAAAAGCACATCGCTTGCCATTCGGTACTAGAGAAAAAGCAACAAAACCTGGAGAATTAATGTCAGCAGACGCCGGTGGACCATTTGACACCTCGTTTCAGAAGAAAAGATACCTTGTTGTTTTTAAAGATGTTTACACAAAGTTTCGCTACGGATATATTATAAAAGAAAAATCTAAAGTAAAAACTACATTGAAAAACATGCTTGCTCACATAAAAACATTAGGTCATACTGTAAAGGAATTACTGAATGACAATGGAGGAGAATTCGACAATGAAGATATAATAGAAATATTAACAGATAATGGTATTATGCAGAGACTGACCGCACCATATACTCCACAGCAGAACGGTGGCAGCGAATGAGAACATCGAACAATAGTTGAAATGGCAAGAACATTGAAATATTCAAACTCTGATGCAGATTTTCCAAATGCATATTGGCTGATTTAGTAGCTAGTGCAATGTATATTTTAAATAGAACTGGCAAATCATCTGTGAAGAATATAACTCCGTACGAATTATGGATAGGTAAGAAACCAAGAATAAAACATTTAAGAATCATTGGATCGGCTTGTTATACACATATTCATAGACAGAAGCGAAAAAAGATGGATAAGAAAGCAATAAAAGGCTATCTTGTCGGGTATGATGCTGATGAACGATATAGAATTTGAATAAAAGAGAAACACAAAGTAATCCTGTCAAGTGATGTAGAGTTTGTAGAAAAACCAAAGAACTGAAGTTGTAAAGCTACCTCTACAAGACCGCAGAATGAATAATCAACAAAACTTAACAAATAAAATTAATTAAGACAACGATATAGAAACAAAAGAATATGAAGAACAAGGAAATTCAGATAATTTTAAAGAAAATAGTGCAGAAAATGATTCAGAAAATCTAAGCGGTATCACTGAATAAAGTGAAAACGAATGTCAAGAAGAGGAACAAAAAAAAACTGAATCATCATCAAGTCGATGTCTTAGAGATACGTCAGTTTTGAAAAAACGTCTAATCTTGACGATTATGTTCTATTAGCAGATACTTTGTCAATACTGAAGATAATCCATAAACCTATGATGATGCCATAAACAGTAATAAAAGTGTAGAATGGAAAAGAGCTATGGAAAATGAGATGACATCTTTGAAAGAGAATCAAACATGGGAGTTAGTCAACTTGTCTCCATGTGCAAAAGTAATACCTTGTCAATGGGTTTTTCGTGTTAATAAATCCAAATGGTGAGATAGAAAAATACAAAACGCGGCTTGTTGGAAAGGGGTTTAGCAAAATTAGGAACTGTACGCTCAATTTTAAGTATTGCTGCAAATGAAAAATTGTTTCAAAAACAATTTGACGTATCAACAGCATTCTTGTATGGAGAACTGGAAAAAGTTATATATAGGGATCAACCTGAGGGTTATAATGACGGTTCAAACAGAGTTTGCAAACTAAGAACAAGTCTGTACGGCTTAAAACAGGTATCAAGATGCTGGAATAAACGATTTAGAAATTTTCTATTAAAGTTAGAATTCAAACCTAGCGAAGCAGATCCATGTTTGTAAATTCGAAAAATTAAAGATCGAAAATTGCTTCTTGTAATATACGTTGATGATGGATTACTTGCGGGATCAAATTTTCAAGATCTAGAAATTTTTTTTCAAGAGCTCAAAAAGAAATTCAAGATAACTACCCAGCCAGCAAACTATTTCCTTGGACTAGAAATTGAACAAAAAACTGATAAAAGCATCCGGATTAGTCAAACAGCTTACGCAAAGAAAGTGCTTGAGCGGTTCAATTTCTCTGAGTGCAAACCAATCTCTACACCAATTTTGAAAGATCCAGAAACTTCAGAACAAGGGAAAGAAAGCAAAGAAAAGAATTTTCCTCATAGACAAGCTGTAGGTGCTCTAATGTACTTGATGCTTGGTACTAGACCGGATCTTTCCTACAGTATAGGGTTTATTTCAATGTCATTAGAAAATCTAGATGTAACTAGAGTAAAGAGAGTGTTTAGATACATTGCAGGAACAATTAATTTAAGTGTTATTTATTCTTCAAGTATAAATAAAGGTACAATGGAACATTACAGTGATGCAGATTTTGGTGGATGTACAAAAACTGGTCGATCAACCTCGGGAGTAGTAATAACTTATGCTGGAGGCGCAATTACGTGATTAAGTCAGAGACAAGCAATGGTTGCTACCTCCACAACAGTTTCAGCTTCTAGTTGCTGCCAATGAAGCTGCAAAGGAGATCATATGGTTGTCACGGCTATATGAAGGAATCCTAAAGGTGAAGAATGTTCCAGTCCTTCAAGTTGATAATTCAGCTGCGGTCAGATTGGCACAAAATCCTGAGTTTCATCGTCGCACAAAACATATGGCAATAAAACATTTTTTTATCAGAGAAAAGATTTCTGAAGGGCATCTACAGCCAAATTCTGTAATTGTGAAGGGGTGAAGTGATAACTTTTTTAATGAAAAGAAACGAAGAAATATTTATCACTTCACCGCTTCACAGTTACAGAATTTGGCTGCTGGATATTCAACTTATTCCAACAGAACACCAAGCAGGCGATATGTTGACGAAAGCATTGCCAAAAACTCGTTTACAAATTTTATCTAACAAGTTGGGACTTCAATAAAATCAATAAAATATTTTTTTTTAAGTTTACTTTATTAATAAGAAATATGTTCCAATTCAATTAAATAAGTTGACTAGGGAAAGTGTTAAATTTAAAAGTTAAGTCTATTGAATTGACATGTATTTAGAACAAATTTGTTATTTTAGTTCAGTGAGTTATTACTTTTATGAACTCCCTCTAATATTTTTGCGATGTTTATCAAACATAACTCTTTGTTAAAGTACAAGTATTTTTTTTAACTCTGTTTAGAAATTTATTACAAAACTAACACGAAACATCAATACGATGCCGGAAAATTATAACAGATCATAAATTAACATAATTTAGTGAAAAGATGATACAATCAGCAAACTACTCAAAAACCTCTCCATTTAGCGTTTCGAAAAAATATTACAAAATCACAAATTCATATTTCTTTCAAAATTCCAAAAATATTGTCAAAATTAAATAAAATCAATCTTTTTTCAAAATGTTAAAAATATTCCAAAAATAATTACAAAATCAAAGATTAAACTTTTTTCTAAAATTCTGAAAATATCGCAAAAATGATACAAAATCAAAAATTGAAACTTTTTTCAAAATTCCAAAAATATTCCAAAAATTAGAATAAAATCAAATATTTAAACTTTTTCTAAATTCTAATAATATTCCAAAAATTCTTAAAAACTCAAAAATTCAAACTTTTTCCAAAACTCTAAAAATATTGCAAAAATTATAACAATATCAAATATTGAAACTTTTTCCAAAATTATAAAAATTAAAATAAAATCAAAAAATTAAAACTTTTCAAAATTCTAAAAATATTCCAAAAATTCTTACAAAATCAAAAATTGAAACTTTTTCAAAATTCCAAAAATATTCAAAAACTATAACAAATTCAAAAATGTCCATGTCCAATTTCATTTTCATTTACATTTTCAGCAAACTATTCAAAAACCTTCAATTTAGCGATTCGAGAAAATATTACAAAATCACAAATTCATATATTTCTTTCAAAAGTCCAAAAATATTGTGAAAATTATAATAAAATCAAACTTTTTTCAACATTCTAAAAATATTCCAAAAATTATTACAAAATCAAAAATTGAAACTTTTTTCAAAATTCCAAAAATTATAATAAAATCAAAAATTTAAATTTTTTCAAAATTCCAAAAATATTCTAAAAATTCTTACAAAATCAAAAATTAAAACTTTTTCCAAAATTCTAAAAATATTGCAAAAAATTATTACAAAATCAAAAATACAAACTTTTTTCAAAATTCCAAAAAAATTTCAAAAACTATAACAAATTAAAAAATTTCCATGTCCAATTTCATTTTCAATTACATTTACGTCATAAAAACAGCTACATTTTTTTCCCAAAAAATTTGCTAAAAAAATCAATGAAATCATTTTTTGACACGCTTGACATTATTTTTTTGACAAACGTACAATGCCATAATTCTCTATAATAATAATATATTTTCATGTTATACAAATTATTAATTTAATTTTTTTCCAAAAAATTGGGTAAAAAAATAAATAAAAATCTTTCTTTGAACACACTTGACAACATTTTTTTGACAAACTTATAACGCCAAAGTTCTCAATAATAATAATAAAATTTCATTTCAAACAAAATTTTAATTTAATTTTTTCCAAAAAATTGGTTAAAAAAATAAATAAAAATCTTTCTTTTGACACACTTGACAACATTTTTTTGATTATAATGCTGTAATCTAGATTTTGGTCTTACATACCAATCCCAACCATCAAGATTTCTCCAAATTTAATGTTCCTACTCGTAATCACTTAAAATGAACGATTTTCAAGCCAAAAATATGCAAATTTCCATGTTTTGACACACTTAACGATTTTTTGACACACTTCCGGTACAGTTATCGAACACATCGTCCTTTCGGCTCTTCCCATTGAGTAAACCTATTTTTAGAAACAAAAATTTTTGAAATCCGTCCAGCGGTTTTCTAGATTTCGTCGGTTGTGACGGACGGCCGGACGGACGGCCGACAGACAGACATACATTTTTTTTTTGCTTTTTCAGAATCAATAGGTCCTAAAACGTCGAGAAATGCCAAAAAAAAGTGGGGGTAAGAATTTCACTTTGAGCTCATGAATGTAATACTTAGGTCTTTCAGACCGAACTAATATTACAAATAGCTGAAATATAACATAATAAAGTTCAAACTTCAATATATTTTTGTGTTTATTGTTACAGAAGGCTCCTGTGTCTTTTGTGGAAATTATTTTCAATGCAAAATTTGAATTTAAAAAACAGCTTCAATTTTTTTTATAGTTTTATAGTGTACATAAACAAAATATATAAAGTATGTATTGCTTATCCTGTATATTTTATAATCTAAGTAATAAACTAATATCATCAAAAAATTAATATAAAATGTTACATATAGAATTAACGAATGTTTTGTATAGTATAGTAGAATTTTTTTGCCAGCGAACACAAAATTTGTTTGTTATGCGCATATTGTTTGCACATGCGCATGCACATGCGCATATTGTTTGCACATTCAGTGTCTCGATTAAAATATTAAAAAAAACTATTGAAGTTCCATTGAAATGGACAAAAAAACGCATAAAAATTAATAAATTACAATTGAAATTCAACCAATTATATTAGAAAACCAAAAACTAGTAAAAATATTAATGATTTTGTTGGCAATGTAACAAAATTTTGATAATTAAAAATAATTATAATAAAACTAACGACGCCTATGGAAACAAATATCACAACAAACAAATGGTACGAACTAGAAGTAGAAATTTAATTGGGCGATTTTTCTGTTCTGGTGTTTACCGCAATGGCGCTGCAAAAGGGGGATAAGAGAAAAAATTCAAAAACTTTTATATGGGATTTCATACAAAACACAACTTGAATAATTTTAAAAATTATCTATGAAATTTCTCATTTTACCACAATTGAACAATTTTAATTTGCTTATGGAGTATTATTGACTATATTTTAAGCGTAATATAAAAAATATTATTCTTAAGTCGCTCAAAAAAGAAACATAAAAATTGCCAAAATTTCCCATACAAAGTTGTATGAAAAATTTACCCTATTTTCGTATTTGTTTTAAGGACAGAAGAAAAGAAAATATTTTATATATTATGCTTAATATATTGTCAATAATACTTCATAAACAAATTTAAATTATTTAATTGTAGTAAAATGAGAAATTTCATAGATAACTTTTAAAATTATTCAAATTGTGTTTTGTATTGAATTCCATACAAAATTTTTGTGATTTTTTCTCTTATCCCCTTTTTGCAGCGCCATTGCGGTAAACACAGGAACAGAAAAATCGCCCTATAAATATAACAGGCTGATTCTGACATACCCTCACAGATGTAAAAATAGTCATAGCAAAGACTTTTCTCTTAGCTAAGACTGAAACCTCTTAAATGCGATTCTGTATGTAGTCACAACTGTGAGATGTCAAAAAAAAACCTCTTACTTAAGACCATCAAACATGGTCATCTTAAGCATCACAACTTAACGTTCCATATTTTTTTATTGGAATTCTTGTGTGAAAAATTATATTAATAAAGGATAAAATAATAATTATGAATTATTTATGTAATTCTTATAAAATTTATGATAATTATATATATTTTATTTTAGTTTGTATCAAAATTATAAAACAAAATATATCTTGATAGTGATTTTAAATAAAATGGCGATTGAAGATTTCATCTTTTGAATATCAAAGTTTCACATTGTTTTATTTGTGCTAATTTTATATAAACTTTAAGCAAAAACATAACCATTCTTTTTCACAAATTTATTGTAAAATGAATAATAATAACCAATATATGGTATAATTTTATATTAATTGTATATAAATTATTATAAAATAAAATACATTGTTAGATTGATATTCATAAATAAATAAATAAATATCTTCAAAAATTTTCCACAACATAAACTTGATTTTTACCAAAAACTACTATATAATATTGGTATAATTCTTAATAATAATTTATATGGTATTTTAATATGTATTTAAATTATTTAAAAAGAAAATATGACATTTTATTATAATTTTGTTTATACAAAAATAGACATTTGAAAGATCTCCAAAATATTTGTAGAATTATTATGAGGTTTTTTATGATAACGTTCACAGAATCGGGATTAAGATATTCCTCTTAAAAAAATTGTCATAACAAAAATAATCATAGCTAAGACCTCTTAACTCAGAATCAGCCTGTAATTGTTTTGAAAACAAATTTATCCCAAAATAAATAATACATCTCTGTTTTACTTTTTGTCTCATCTATTTGTCTCTTGCTGCGTCCTAGCTGTCAAAAATTCGCTGGCAAAAAAATTTTACTATACATTGTTGGCGTTGCACACTTGCACGTGTTATACAGTGAACATAACCTTTATTAGATCACACACCATGGTAATTTTATATAGAAGATCCCGAAGACGTTCTACTACAGAATGCTGTAAACAGCTAGTCTTCCACATACAAGTTACAGAAAAAGGGATGTATAGGTAGAGAATATTTCTTAGGTCTAAGGTAGATTTTATAATCAAAATTTGATTGTAGAAAGATTAAAACTCCACAATGTCATTATTTTAATTATTACACTACACAGTTTTTTAGCACATAGCGTCAGCTACATTTACTATCTAGACCAAGAAAAACGCACCAACTTTTCAAAGAAATAGCTGAATTTACATTTTACGATCATGAATTAATTCTTCATGCAATATACGCATTCTCCATCTTTTATTCACGCACAAACACAACAACTGCAAGAATATTCAACTACAATTTATTTTGTTCTTACCATTTTGTTCCACGACTTTCCGATATATGTTTAAACAAAAAACAAAAAAAGTTATACAAATAAAAAATATTACAATTAATTTGAATATTAATGTTTCATATTAAAAAAAAAATATTTTTAATTTACTATAACATAAAAATAAACAAATAATAAAAAATTTGATTCGCGAAGCGCGACTCTATCTATCATGTTTTGTGAGCAATATTAATTGAGAAGTTATTATAAAGAGAGAAAGTATTTTTTTCGGCTAACGGCTGTAAAGTTTAACTTTACTGCCGCTGGGGAGTAGCTAAAGTCTTACTTTTTAGCCGGCGGCTGCAAAAGTGACGTCATTTTTACTTTTTCTGCCAGCGGCTGTAAAGTAACTTCCATATTTTTACGGCGGCTGTAAAGTAATTTTCATATTTTTACGGCGGCTGTAAAGTAATTTTCATATTTTTACGGCGGCAGTAAAGTAAAATAAAATGATATTATTAATTTGTTCAAAACAGAATGCATTTCAGTTCATTTTAATGAATAAAAATAAAAAAAAATTAATTTCAGAAAATTTATTACCTAAAACATATTTTTAAAAAATTTGATGCATTAATTTCATAATTTTAAACAAATTTAAACGTTTGCCGAAAAAATAGTGTATTGAATTCGGAGCTAAAGTGACTTTTTGTGTTTCGTCTATAATTGTCGGCCTCCCTACGGTCGGCCGCCAAACTATAGACTCAACACAAAAAGTACGACTTTAGCTCCTAATTCAATAATATACTATTTATTTTTGATAGAAAATGGGGAAATTAAAAATTTGTTTTAATATAAAAAAAAAATTACACAATAAAGTGGATCATCAACATAAAAAAAAATATTGCGATTATTAATAAAACATAAAAAAACAAAATTCTTCTTGTTTGATTATCCAATTTTTTATTTGTTTAATTTTGCGACCTTGAGATGTCAAGGTTTTTTATTTGAATTACTTTTATTTTGTTATTTTTTTTTTAAATTTAATATTTAAGTAAATAGAGGTGATGTCAGAGTTGTGATTTTCATTTGTTTTGAATATAATTTTAAAGTTTGTTGTGTATGTCGCGTCGCGATGGAGGTTTGTGGATGACACTTACAATTTGATATGTGAAAGGTATACCGAATATAGTTGGTTTTACTGCCGAGTGCGACTTTTTGGCTTGGAACTTTCACTTTTTATTTGTATATTTCAAAATAAGAGAAATAGGTGTAAACGCACTTTGTGTGGCACTTCCTAATTCCAATGAGGTTCAAATTTTATCGGATCAGGTCTAGAAAAGTGTAACTAATGTCATCTAAGGAAAGGCTATCAATCGACACACACCAAATATCATTTCCAAAGCAAATTACCTTTGTTGTACAAAAAACTAAATTTAAATGAAAAGCAGAAATAATAACAGAAAGTGAAAAGTGAAAATTACAAAAAACTAAAATACAAAACTTAAAAACAAACTACAAAATATATAACAAAATACACAAAAAAAAACAACGAAAATCAGGGCAGTGGTATCATGGTTTGAACGTTTATATATGATGTTCTTGTCTTCTTTTTTTTGCATTATTCCTAGTAAGTTCTTTGTTTTTGTTTTCTTAAGACTTTTGATTTTTTTCTTAAGAATTTTGTGGTTTATAAAAATGTTGTTGTAGTGATGTATCTTGTGTTGTTGCTATAAATTACGTGACTTGATTACTAACTTCATAATTCTTGTTTATTTTTTCTTTGAACTTCTTTCTTTTTTTAATCAATCTAACGAGGTCTTTCGCTTGAATCATATAAAGGTGAACACATTGAATGTTTAATGGGTTTGAGAGAAAATTGATGATGAGATTAGAGAAGGATTGAATATTAAATCATTTTGGAAATTGTTGTTGTTAGGCGAATTCTGTTTTTTTTGGTTATTAATAGTATGGATCGGATATTGTTGGTGCATTCAATCTTTAAAGATTTATTTCAGGAAAATTGTTGACTAAATGTACTGACATGCTTTCTTCATAGATTTTTTATTCAAATCTGAAAAGAAACAGAGCTAGCTTCAAAAATACTTTATGCCTGTATCTCTACTCGTGCACTGTAGTGATATGTTTTCTAATGATGCAAACCTATCGCCGACCTAGCGGAACCTTAAACTGCCCATATATTCTGTCATTTGAGAGCATCTCAAAATACGCCGAAATGCGGTTTTACTTCTTACCTTTTATTTTTATTTTCATGTGTATACTAGCTTGACCCGGCCACGCGTTGCAGTGGCTCAGTCTGGTTAAATATATGAAATGAAGAAAACAGAGCACACCTTTTCTAATATGTTTAATTTCATAATGCTTGAGGGAATACAATGTTTTTTGTTGTTCCATTGTCTGTGCAGATATAGAGATTGTATGGTTTGCCGTCTCTAGAATACGCATCATATAATTGTCCATGTGAGAAACAATCGGTATCTAAATCTAAACCACTCACTTCTAATGTTTGGCCCTGAGCTTTATTGATGTTTATTGCAAATGCCAGTCGAATTGTAAATTGCAATATTTTAAATTTAAATGGCATATCCGTTGGCATCATAAGTATGCGCGGAATGAAGTCATCTTGACTTTTGAATAGTTTAGTCAAGACTGTTGCTTCTACCACGTTGCTTATTAATTTTTTTACTGCGAGTCGCGTGCCATTGCAATGTTTTGGCTGATCGATATTTCGCAACATGATAATTGGAACGCCAATTTTTAATTGGAGTACATGTGGTGGCATCCCTGGCAGATCAAGTGGATTGAAAAATTCTGTTGGATAGTTAACCGCTTTATCTACTTCCATGACATTGCCTACGGACAGATACAAGTCAGATTGCTTTGCTTTGAATAAAAGATTGAATTGTGAGCAAGACTCACTCAGCCAATCGTGATTCTTATGATTAGCTTGAATGTTGGAAAATACTTTTTTAACCAATTCCTCTTTTGACGACGAAATTGCAGAAGTTTTGAGGAAATAAAATTCGTTCTGAGGTTAGATCAACCGGTACCTTTCCGTCAGCAATTGATGTGAGGATATCTCAGTTGATTAATCGTTTTGAAGCAGGACACGCATATTTGTAGTCAATTTTAACCTTTTTACGTGTCGCCACAAAGTAGAGTATTTCAGGCAAGCATTTATTTCATCTGCTGGTGTTAATCAAGGAACTATAGGTAATGTCTGTCTTAAAATTTCTGCCAGCAAAATTAAAACATTCCCAAATGGTTTGGTATTCCCACGCAAATCTTGCAATGATCGATCAAGAGCTTCAAGCGATTTTTTTTGCGTTATTGTGCATACATCCCAAATAATAAGTTTACATTTCTACAATATTTTCCCATTCTGGATCCTTTGAAAATGTTGCATGTTTGAGCTTGGCAATTCCAAAGTGAAATAAGCAGTTCTTCCACCTGGTGGCAATTAGGAACGTTTTACCAGTTCCTTCTGGCGCATCTAAGAAAAAAATTCCTCCAACCACGTTATTATCATTTTGCATCTTAATCGTAAATGGCTTTCTGTGCAAGCGTTAACTTTGGAATATTTGAATGCACATACGACAAAAGATCATCCGTGTTGTAATTTTGTTCACGACGCAATTCTGCATCGAACAAAGATGAAGCATCAGGTCGATTCGGTGATGCCATTCCTAATTGATTGAGAACTTTGTTCGCGTATCGCGATGTCTAAGCACAAATCTTCAATCATTATCAATGTTTCGTTGTAAATTTCTGTTGTGAAATCTATGTTTGTATTGGCATTTTCCTTGGATATACGACGTAAAATATCTTCAGCCATGTGTGATTTATATTTTTCCCATTTTTGGACATTTTTTTTTCAGAACATTTTTGTAGTAAATGAGGACGGGTGACATTCTTGCTCCAAAAGAGGACAGTCCTACCGAGAGGAGGACACATGGCAACCCTTTTGATTGATAAATTAGATAAAATAATCTATATTGGCTGATCACTATACAAAACTAATCGATTGAATTAAACTAAGTGGTATCACCCCCTCCACCCCCCCACCCCCGCAGAACGCTTCCTGGCATGTCATGTATTTTAGCACCCATAGAAGAAAATGCATTGGCATTATTGAATTTACGAATAAATCGTCGAAAATTCTTACTTTTATTATCAGTTCTAACAAATAAATTTTTTAATTCAACGGGAAAATTTTCGTCTCCTGTTGGTAAGTGTGATAATTTCGCATTATGACAACAATTGCTTTTAGATTCCATGCTAAAGAAAAGAGCACCGCAGTGACTACATTGGACTGACAATGATCCTAAGCAAAGGGTTTCTGGTACAGTAAAATTGTCACTACTACGAACAGCGCACCTAAATAGCGATTGCCGTCTACGATTACTTTGAACAACTGCATTTCTTTTATCCGTTCGACGCTGATTTAGTATTTCGCGATCATTTTTGCGATGTTCCATTGCACGAATGCTTAATTGTTCGCGGTTATTTTCGCGATAACATCTTTCAGTTATCCTATACCTTTCACGATTTTGTGACATGATAATTAATTTCGCTGAATTTTAAAAACAAAATTATATATCTTAATTCTTTGAATTTTAAACACAAAATGATATATCATTCACAAAATATATATTTTTGATATAAATTTTAAAACAAATGTTTTTGCATAAATTTTGAAATAAAAATATGTGGATCAAGTTACCTTTGACAAAATATTTGTTATCTTTTCCAAATTATTATATAACTATGACAGCAAATGATAATAACTATTTTAATTGGCTTATGAAATTTTGAATTTAAGGGTTGCTTTGATAAAAATTTCAATTTTTTATAAAATTTAAACAAATACAAATGTTTTTTACTTTTATATTCTCTTGACTCTTCTTTCCTTTAAGCATTTTCCCCTTTCCGTAGATATGGCTACGCTTTTTCGTTTTTTCTGTATTATATATATGATGATTAAGCATGAAGTGAAACGCCATAAAATTGAGTGGGAATTGAGAATAAAACAGGTGAAACACTTATCCTTGTTGACAGCCTTCGTTATGAAACACATACAGCTATAAAAAAACACAGTATATAAAAACCCGCCTATATTCAAATGAAGTATTGTGTCCAAATTTCAAAGGAATCGGTCTAGTGCCTTTGTGAGATTACCTATTTTGAACAAACGAACATTTAAATTTTTATTTATATAGATAGAAGATATATAGATTCATGAAATATGTGATAATATTTTTGCTTATTTATCCACACTTAATACAATAAAAAAATTGGTTCAAACATGACTTCAGACATGTATTTTCTCGAATAAAACATTCTATTTCTAACAGAATCAAAACTGCCTCTCCGTCGAACCAATAAAGCTGAAAATATATATATGCAAAATTTTGCATGCAGTAAAATCAGCATATATTATGTTGTTATATGACAGCAATTACAAGTAAATTCTCCTATATGTTTCTAATTTCAATTTCGTTACACTTCAACCAAATCTTGCTTGGAAGTTTATCACTCATTGATGGTTGTCGTCACATATGCCTGATTTGAAACGGTGCATGTTATACTATTTATATGTGAGCAATAGCAGACTGTCGGAAAAAACTTTAATGTTTTCGGCATGAACTATGAATGGATTACATAAATTCATTCACCCTTCCTTTCTAAATAGTGTTTGTTACTTCAGAGAAACCCAGTAAGAGAAACCAATAAGTCGACCGTTATTGTTGTAGTTGAAGTCCAGATACTTTTTTCACTGTTGAGAGAATAATAGATTTGAAATTTATTACAATGAAATGCAGTCAAAATAAGAATAATTCGTTAATTACTTTATTTGGCGCCTAAAAAGATTCGTTTTATTTGGGATAGAAAGCGATGTTTTTGGCTACAACTGAAAAAGGTTTACTTCCTTGGAATATTTTGCTTGGGGCTTTTTATTTCTCAATTGAATATCAGTAATGGCCACTGCAGTAATGTCGCAATTTTAATGAAATGACTGCACATAGTCAGAGACAAACGAACATCATCTACCTAGTGCAATGTGCGTCATCTCGGAATTTCGGAAAAAATGTTGGTGTCAAACGCCTATATATGATAAGCGGAGACGGAAACAAACAAATATTCATGTATTCCTAACTTACGCCAAAAAAATTTTGTTCGGGTGATATTTTGGATAAGTTCGTCAACAGGCCATATCTGGGTAGTAGTTAAGAGGTTTGAGTCTTAACAACCAAATAAATTAAAGGTTTAGATCGGCCGTTTGGGTCAAAATATTTAAATAAAATTTATAAAGATTAAATATTTCTACCATTTTTTTAAAAACCAGACATCTGCAATAGCAAATCTGCAATCAACATCATTAGGCACAGTAGAATTAGCACAACTCTCACGGTCAAATTTTTTCGTTCACACAAAAAATATTTTTTTGAAATATGTGAACCGTTTATATCATGGATAATTTTGGGAACTAGCTAAATCCAGCTAGCAGCTAGTGCCTACGAAGATAACGGCGGTTTGAATATAATATTTTTATAAATATTGAATATTTGGACATATTTCTATCATTTTTTTAAAAAGCCCGACACCTGCAGCCAGTCGGAATCTACTTCAACAAAAAACGGAAATAATTTGCATCAGTTTTATTACGTAACTGTATAAGGTTTAAAAATCCCAAATACCAGCAAAAGTGAAGATTTTATTATATTTGCAAATAAATTAATAGAAATGATGAACTAACACTAATTTTTTAGAGTAGAGCAAGATATTTTACAGATATTTTACAATTTGAAGAATACAAGAAAAAATCACCAAAAAAAGTCAAAAATTCGAAAAGATATAGGCTGGTGTTGTAGGGGCTATAAGAATAGTGCGTCCTGCTCGCAGTGGTTTCAACTCTTGTAGTATTCTGAACCAAAACAAATTTAAAAATTTTTTATTAGAAAAGATGTTGCTATGGCTCGGCACTTGAAAAAAAAAATTCACAGAATGGAGACGAATTGGAAAAAATAGTAAAAAAAATTCAAAATTCAAGTGAATTGCAAGTGAATCTTTCGAGTAGAACTTAAGATATCATTTCAAGCAACTCAAAAAAGTATTTTCGAGAAGAAAACGAATTAAATTCGAGACACAGTTTGGGCAACGTAACTCAGATAATAGTACTTAAACTGAACTAAACACTAAACATGAAATAAGTACAAAAAAAAATACATCGTCATATTGACCTTTGGATTATAGATTTCAAAATATATATGGAATATGAAAGAAGTATGCAAGTGCAAAATATCCGCCCGACCGGTTTAGTTGCCGCGTCACAAAAGCTGGTACTCCGAAATAATTCTAATTATTGAAAATTCTTGGATATATTCCTAAAGTTATATACTTTAAAGATATGATAAAAAATCGAATTCTTTAGATAATGTTGTCACCGGATTTGAAAATACAGTTTTGTAAAGAACTCATTTAAAATTTAAAACTCCTCCTTCTGAATATCTCGAAAATTTAAGAAAATGGTGAAAACAAAATTTTCGATTTTTTAAAAATCCTGACCTGCTAACCGGTTAACACCTCAAATGTTCAGAAGTTTTTATCATTCATATTATTATTCCATTTGTGTTATGTTATGTGTGTAAACCAATTCAAAACAATTGTGTACAATATATTCTTCATCGGATTCGTAAATTCTTGATTGCTATTGATGCAGTTTTTTTCATTTTTATCTTCCTTTTGTGAGCTTCCTGAATCTAAACAATGTCTAGTTTCTGGTTTTTCGTGAAATATTTTAATGACAGCAAGATGCATTGCATGAGTATAGCCTAATTGTTAATATGTTGGTGATAATACCCCTAACATAATGATGACGGCCACTAGTCACTACAGATCTCTTGTAGAAGCAACAACGTCATGCATAAAAATTATAGTAACTCAACTTTATTTTTGAATGCCTAGTTCCAACAAACTTTCAACTGGAGAACTGCATTGTATATTGGAATTAGACCAAGGTTACTTGAATAAATATTTTCATAGTATATTTGGATATTTATTCACTTAAGCATAAATGTACTGATGAGAGCTACATTTTATGAAAACTTCGCTACTAAATTTTTTGTTCAACGTGGTCCAATTACAACACAATACATATACATATCAACATTATCATTACGCAGAATACATCCAACAATAATGTAGACCCTTTAGTTTTCCAGCTCATGCTTCAAACAGAGTCCATTAAAATTTTTACTATCCCAACCACCTCAAGCTATTAAATCCAACCAATTCCCTTTTCACAATTTCAACAAAAAATATAATCATTCCAAATTTAAATTAGCCATCATTAAAACTCCACCAGTTTACCACAATTTTACATAATTTTCAAATTTAGTTTTTCCTAACAATATAACAACAATGATGAGGATAAAAATCATTTTCCATGTATATGTGTAGAAAGAAAATTTAAATTTCGAAAAATTTCCATTTTCCCTATTTACAAAATAGTTTTTTTTATGTGTAGAAAGAGATGCAAAAAAAAAAAACAGAAAATTATAGATTTTTCAAATTTGAAATTTACACACACCCAAAATGGTAGAAAATTTTTTCAAAAAAAAAAATCAGTTTTCCAAAAAAATTAAATTATTTTCTAAAATTAATTCAATCTTTCTTTTGCCGGCTCTGAAACACAATATTTAAATTTCTGCTGTCATTTTCAAATATTTCTTTGATTGAACAGAAAGGGAAATACGCCAAGAAAACAAAAACAATAAAACAAATGAAAAACACACTCACAAAATTTACTGCGAGATGTTTTTTTTTAATTTTATGACGATTTTCTTTGAATCTTTTTTTTTATCTATCGCGATACAATTTATTAACACACCATGAAATGGTAATAAAAAACACAAAAAATAACAAACGAAACAACACAAAAATAAAAAACGTATATTTGGTTATTTGTTTTTTTTTATATATATTTTAATTTTCTTTTTTTCTCCACAATTTTTTTTTATATATTTTTTTAGCTTTGTTTTTTTATTAATTTTTTTTTTCTTCTTCTCTTAACAAAGTTTCGAACTCACTCAACACTATACTAGACTAGAAAATCCATTTAGAAAAAAAATAAAATAAATAATATATTCGTGTTGTTTTTTGGTTGTGTAAAACAGTAAAATATATATGAAACGGAAAATTTGTAGATAGATGATGAAAGAGATGAATATATAGAGAATCAATGATGAAATTCAATTGGGGAAATTTTTTCATATAATATGGAGATGTGTTGTGGAGTTTTTATATGTAAAGTTGTGCTCGGTTTAAGTCTCTAAAGGGTTTGGTTTTAGTATGTTTTCAATTTGATTTAATTCAAACATTACCATCAAGTTTTCATCTTTTCCTAGATTACTTGACTAGGTGAAAGTGATATAAAATTACTTTTCTTTCATAACTATGTTAGTTATTATATCCAGATATAAATTACCTTGAAATTTGTTTAAACGTAACCATAGCATTGTTTTAGGTTCAGATTAGCTGCCTAGCACTCATTTAACCTGAAATTATAAAAACGAATCATGAACATATTTGTAATGGAAAATAGGTTAGTTAACTAAATAGTAAAACGAATTAAAGTTAAGATTTTTCTGAATAAAGCGTTTTAATCAGATTAGCTTTGATTTTTGGAGTACAAATTGAACCATCTCTCTCTCTCTCTCTCTCTCTCTCTCTCTCTCTCTCTCTCTCTCTCTCTCTCTCTCTCTCTCTCTCTCTCTCTCTCTCTCTCTCTCTCTCTCTCTCTCTCTCTCTCTCTCTCTCTCTCTCTCTCTCTCCTTCTCTCTCTCTCTCTCTCTCTCTCTCTCTCTCTCTCTCTCCTCTCTCTCTCTCTCTCTCTCTTCTCTCTCTCTCTCTCTCTCTCTCGTACTCTTTCTTTTTTTCGCACTCGGTTTCTTTTCTCTCTCTCAGGGTCTACATCCCATGGAACGTTTAGCATTCAGTTTGAATTTATCTGGTTCCATCACTAATTGAACCCGATAACATCCTCGGTGACGTCATGACGATTGTGTTGGCTAAGACTACTGAAAAGGACCAGCTGTGTTTTGCAACATTTCAACGTGAAGAAATAAAGGCGAGAAGTTTCTCCACTACCTAGTGGCGACCTTCAATATGTTTCTGGGTTAAATTAGTTAGTTAAATAGTTAAATATTTAGTTTTGTTAGCGTTGATGCATTACCCAATTAGTACACAACAGACAGATTAAATAATACCAGATGAAATGCTATGCTAAAAGAATCAGAATTTTCTGGAGTTTTTTGCCAACCATTGTTAACAGTGCAGTGCTCATTAAACCATTCGTTCCGTGTTTCTATGGTGGTCTCTTCAGCCCTTCAGGGGATATAATATTATTACTTCGGTCTGAAAGACCTAAGTATTACATTCATGAGCCTAAAGTAAAATTCTTACCTCCACTTTTTTGCATATCTCGACGTTTTAGGTCATAACAATACAACCGACGAAATCTATCTAGAAAACCGCTGAAGGATTTTAAAAAAGTTGGTTTCTAAAAATAGGTAAACTAAATGGTAAGAGTCGAAAGGATGATGTGTTCGATAACTGTACCGGAAGTGTGTCAAAAAATCGTCAAGTGTGTCAAAAGAATGATTTTCATTTATTTTTTGTACAAAAAAATTAAATTAGTTATTTGTATGAAATGAAATGTAATGAACATGAAATTATTATAATTGAGAATTTTATTGCAGTATAAGTTTATCAAAAAGATATTGTCAAGTGTGTCAAAAAAATGATTTCATTTATTTTTTTAGCCAATTTTTTGGAAAAAAAAATAGCTGTTTGTATGACGTAAATGTAATTGAAAATGAAATTGGACATGGAAATTTTCGAATTTGTTATAGTTTTTTAAATATTTTTAGAATTTTGAAAAAAGTTTGAATTTTTGATTTTATTTAATTTTTACAATATTTTTGGAATTTTGAAAGAAATATGAATTTTTGATTTTGTAATATTTTCTCGAAACGCTAAATTTTTGTTTTTGACCAGTTTGCTGATTGTATCATCTTTTCACTAAATTATGTTAATTTATGATCTGTTATAATTTCCCGGCAACGTATATTGATGTTTCGTGTTAGTTTTGTAGTAAATTTCTCAACAGAGATAAAAAAAATGTACTTTAACAAAGAGTTTTATGTTTGATTACATCGCTGAGCAATACTAAAAGCAATGTCCTCATAGAAGTATTTTGCCGAAAACTATATCACAATCCTTAACGCAGACCGAAGTCTTGATTTCTCAGAGCTTTGAGATTTTAGCCCTTCATATTTTTAGGTTGAGTTAAGGTTGAGATTAAGGATTACCTTAAATTCATTCAGCGATTCGAAAGGTTTTTTTAAACCAATAGCGACCGGCAACTGTTGACATTTTACAAAAACACGTTTGACTACAGTCGCGCTAGAGACATTTTATTAAAATGCATTCAACAATAATTTATACCCAAATTTTCCGCCACTGATTTAGTTCTAACTTCTAAGACTTAAAGAATAATACACTTTTATAACCAAACTCACAAACTATTATTTTCTCATCATTTTCCCATCAATACCTACCTCATAAATAAAATTAGAACGAGTTCTCCCAAAATATAAATACGAGCTAACCGACACAAGCCCATAAAAAGTGATCAATATTTTAAAAACGTGAGTGTACGAGTGTCATTACGAATTCTAAACAAAAAACCATTTTCTAAGCTATAAATGACAAAAGCATTAAACTCGACAGTATAGGCGTTCGTCGTTCACCATTAACAACAAATAATCATAAATTTAGTTTTGCAATTTTTTAAATTTAAATTTCGGACAATCCACCGAATTATTTATTACATTAAATTATAATTATATAAATTATAAACTATAAAACTAAAACAAGTTTTTTTTTGCACATCATGTTGGAAGAGGATAAAGCTAAAGTAATTCACTTTGCGCGGGCGTCATAATTTGTAAGAGTTTTTATTTTCGTTTCTTTACTATAAGATATAATTAAATTTTGCAATGGAAGAGAGACAAGTAGTTTTATTTTATTACAAAAAAAAAAAAATAAAAGAAATATAACTAGAAAGGAAAATTTATGATAAACTGTAAAACGAAGCTGAACTTTTTTTTTAGAGTGAATTACATTAGATGTTGGTGGAAATGGAATAGATAGACAGTAGTAGAAAGCTTCGTGGATGGTAAATTTTTATTCAAGCATTGAGCTGTAGAAAATAAATTTTGGTGGTAAAGTTTTGATAAAAGATAACGTGAAGATTTATTAATAGATTTTTATTAAATTTCAGCAATTTGAAATTGAGGTTTGAATATAAAGAAGAAAATACGATCATCATTGTAGTAGGGGTTTAACCTTTACATTATTCAAAAAAATTCAGCTACTCTGAATATTCGAAAATAAAAAAAATTTACGGTTGACGGACCAAATTATCGGGAAAACTGACCCGCCTACATATTATTTCTATTCTGTACTTACGTAAGATATAATAACTGTCAAAAATATAGAGTATATTAGTTTAATCTGACGGTTAAACAACGTTGCATGCCCTTTACAATACTCTTAAAACTTTTATGTTTTTTATGTAATTACTTCACAACAATTGTAAGTCAATGAAGTAACGCAAAGTTTTAGAAATTCGGTTTTATAATGTTTGGACAACACTGATTGGGTAGATAGATACGTGGGCACTCTACACTCCTATAGTCTTAAGTGATGTTGATTAACTTTTGATATATGATCCAGGGTTACATGAGAATAAAAGATTTGATGACAGATTTTATGCATTTTTGCTATATGATTTGGGTTCATATATAAATCGTCGATGTTTTTAGCATTCAGATTTATTGTCACGGCTATCGAGCTAGTCTGTCAAATGGTCTAGACCTAAAAATACTCTCATTTTCTAAGCAAAAGAAATAAAGTTACTTACATCTTTAACGACGGACTATTTTCAATCTTTACTCTAAAAATAGTAGTTTTCAAATTCAATAATAATTTTATTAATTTTCATCAATTATGACATTTATCTATACCACTGTACATTTAAACATTTAAACATGTTTTTGTTGATTTAAATAAACTTAATTTCAAGTTTTGCAAGATGATTTTTTTTTATTTGAAAAACAGGAGAATTACATGATGGAAAATGAAACAGAAGATCGATGATAATATGATATAAAAACAATCAAATTGTTTGGATCGGCAGTTAGTATAAATTTAAAATCAGTAAATCATGTAAATTGAAATAAAATTAAAGTCAGCCACGACTGAATCATGATACAGCTTACTTTTGAGTAGGTTTAATGTTGTTAATTATTTCAAAAAAATTTGTATTAAAACTTAAAAGAAAATAAATTTGCTTTTCATTTCAATTAATGTGTTAATATTGTGAAGGTTTTTTTATAGTTGTGAATTTAATAAAATGCTAAAACCTCAATTGCATCTATAAAAATATGTAAACGAAATATGTTTTACGTTCAAGAAATAAAACTTATTTACTAAGCAAGTGTTATGTTATCAGACTTGAAAATGAATTTATAACTTTGTAAAACAACACGTCTCGCCAAATGGTATATGCATTTTGATGATGACGAAAAACAAAAATTAATTGAAGAAATTCATGCTGTTGTTACCGTATGATATGCTAAACACAATTTGTCTGATTCTAGTTGTAGAATTGAACATCAAGTCCGTTTATGAAGTTTCGTGCAGTGATATTATTATATATTGCTTTTTTGTAGAGGAGCGGATTAGCTTCGGCTTGATATAACAAAACCTTTAATTAACCATCAAGATAAACGAAGACGTAAAATAAAACATGAAGAAGACAACATTGAAGAAATAATTAATGTAAGCTTTTTATTAAATTTTAATTTATATATTTTGATTTGATTTTTTAATAAATTATTTTTCATGTTAGCCAATTAATAGTTTTGTTAAATTATTCATTCTGTGATTCATAATATAAGAGATTTCCAAGTGTAATTAGTTTGTTTGTTATAAATTCAGTGTTCCGGCGTAATATTACAGTGTTCATATATTTTTTTGAGCTTCCCGGTGTAAAGTAATAAAAGTTAAAATTTGGAATAAAGATAATGGTCGTGCAAAATGATAAAAAATATTTTACATCAAACATTTTTTCGTTACGTTTAATATTATGTCAAACGGAACCGAAAAGCCAAAAAAATGGATTCATACGTCACTTTTATTACAATTAATTTTACCTTAAAAGATAAATTTATCACGAAAGACACAAAATCAATTTTATCAAAAATAGTTATCACAAAAATGTAAGCAATAACAAAACAAAAAACGTTAACAAACCAAATAAAATGTTTTTATTGAGATATAAATTCAAAACATTTTGACATTTAAAACCAGAAAAAATTTGATTTTTTTTATGAAAAATGAGTACGTTTCTTACCATGCAACTGACAAAAAAATCATGATTTTTTTGTTCTATGATAAAATATGACACACAAAAGAATATAACGTCGAAAAAATTACAGTGAAAAATACACACTATCACATTCTGAAATCAAACACGAATAAATATCACATAGTAAAAGACCACGCGAAAAAATATGACATCCTAAAATCGCACGCGAAAACGTATCATATCCTAAAATCAGTCAGTGTATAAATGTAAAATATATAAAATATAATAATATTATATTGAATTATATTGTATAATACAATATAATATAATTCAATATGCAAGTTCAGGGTAGTGAAATTCGAAATACTTCGTCCACCCCGTGCTACCAAAATTAGCTTGGTGTAGTTAAGACGAGTAGAGGAGATACTCCTTATACTTAATTATTCTACATCATTACGAGTTATTGGCACCAATGCAATATAAGCGTTTGTTCACCATGTTACGGGCGGCTTAGAGCACACGTCTGTTTTGAATCTAGCGGCTCGCTATATAAACGTGTGAAAGGAGTATATTTTGACAAGCGCTGTAAATTAATACTTATTTAAGAAAAATGTTAATATATTAATTTCAATAAATTAAATAATTGAGCGTAGCATTAGCATTAGTAGCATTATTTCATAATTAATATTGCTACGTTACTTTGCCTTTATATTTTTGGAACGCCAAACATTCTGTTCTCTCTTTCTGACGTTTAAATGTGATGGAGGAATTTCCTTTCCGATGAATAGAAGTTGGAATTTTTTAATCCTTCTTCCTAATTTAGCCCTTTCTGCATAACCAAACCATCTGGTTGAGTTTAATGAATTCGATTACATCGCATCCACCAAGGTGCTGTGTGATTCCATGATTCATTTGGATTCTGTACTATGTTTCAGTAACTTTAAATAAAGCAAAAATTGTTCGTTTGACTTCCTCTTTGTTTTGAGACCCCTTATTGGGTTATTTAGGGGTTGCCCTGATAATGAACGGATCTTACAGGGTTATCACTTATACCTACTTACATACAGGGTTATACCTGATTAAACACTACCTGCTGTCCCACCTGAAAAGTAACACTTGAAACCCTAGGCTGATTTCGAAATTATCCGAGGCCAGTGAACAGAACGATTACCGAAGTTTCAAATTAATCCAACATGGTCGGGTTCAAATTGCATATTTTATCGGCGTGTGGATTCGATTTTCCATCTAAATAGGTTTATTTGTGTGAAATTTATTTATTTCAAAGATTCCATGCAACGCGGTACGAATTATTCACGTTATAGGATAGTTAACTGTATTTACACTACCTCGAACAATTTTTGTTTATATTTTACTTATTTGGAACTTTTTGGCGTTATATTGGTGATATACTCAAAAGGTTTGAGCAGCTAATATATTGCAAAGAAACGCATATAATACCAAATATAAACTAAAAAATTTATTGAAATGCTTACGAATTGGAAAACTCAATCAAAATTAATTAAAAAATCTATTAAAATTTCATTCTAGCATTCTTATGTTTATTAAACGCCCTAGAAAAAGTGTCATGCCATTACTCGTCAAAATGATAATTTTCAGCTCGTATTACACTCTTGCTGTTAATTTTATACTCGAGTGAAATGAGTGCCATTTTGGCATTTTTATGCAATATACTTTGATAATTTTCAATCATAAATGTTTCATTTTATCCCATTATCAATTGTTACGAAGCTGTTCACCCCATGAAACTTCATTTGATGCAACACTGTTTTATTCATGAATCAACGCGTTTAATGCGATTTGTCTCATTCTTAAATCAATGTATTTAAACAACGTATCCGAGACACACGACTTATCGTCTTTTTTATTCTTGTATTTTCTTTTTCCTTAATGCAGTCCTGAATTATATATTTTTATTGATTTGCTGTTTCATTTCTTATCTACTGTTGATTCAGGAAATTAAAGGTCAGAATTGGTTACTATACTCAAAATCTTTAAGATCTTACAAATTTTTTGTATTTTAAATTCTGGCAAGTGTCATTAAATCATTTTGTGAAAGTTATAATAGTTACGGTTTTGTGGAAACCGGAAACCGAATGTTAATAGTTTTGTGAAAGTTATAATAGTTCGTTACTATACGCAAATCATGTTAGATCGTACAAATTGTTTATATTGTAAATTCTAACAAGTATTATTAAGCAATTTTTGTGAAAATAAAAAATAATTTAAGTAAATTAATTGATAAATACATTTAAATTAAATTAAAAAAGATTAAAAAAAAGAACAAAAGAAAAATAAAAAAATTTCTTTTTAACTTTCAAATTTTGATATTGATTTGCACGATCGTATAAAATTCATTAAAGATCTTTTGCCGTTTGTAATGTTTGTAACGTTTAGTTTAGTTACCTTAATCAATTTATTTTCAACATATTCATCGTATGAATAAATTAAGTATGATTATCTGTTAATTAGGTTTAAAAAAACTAAAGAGTGGGATCAGGATGAATCATGGGGTGAGTGAAATAATTTTAATTTACTAAATATAGTAATAATTGTGGTGGTATTGGTGAGAATGTGACTTCTTCGGTCTTTGGGGTTCTCAAATTCCCATTTTTTTGTTTCACTATTTTTTCTCCTCGATTTCTCTCTTTTGCGATCATATCTGTTCATTTCTGCTGGACAAGGGAGGATATTCCTATACTTGAACTCACAAGACTAAAACTTTTTGGATACAACATTGCTTGGCACGCAGACTCGTCGTTCAGTGTTCATTACACAATTTCATTTCAGGTATTATATTTGCACTCTGCCTTTGAAAGGTTCGCAGTATTCTTGAAAAACCAAACTTTAAAGCTGATATATCGCTTAAATATTAAAATGTACATGCACGGTTGTTTTTATTTTTGTTGGAGTAGAGTAAATCCTATCATTACTGTCTTTGGCTATGTCTGATGGTATGAATTCATGCTATGGGTGTTTATGTAAATAATTATACGACAAAAATGAGCATAATTTTATTTATACATAAAGATGAAATTTTCACTTTGCTGAAAATCCAAATTAGGGTTGGTACTAATAAATTTGATAAATTTTAGTTCTGTTCTTTGTTATGAAATCCATGAAAAAACATCTTTAAAAATAACGTCTAGTACAGTTGGTGTACTTACACTTACACTTACCGAATAAAAAGTATAGTCAATGATTTTAAAAAATATCAAACCAACAAATAAAATTTGTTGTAAACTATAAAAATTGTGTAAAATGATGAAATAACACTTTCGCCGCCGTGAAAATATGAAAGTTACTTTACTATCGCCGTACAAATATGAAGGTAACTTTACTACCTCCGTAAAAAAATGGCGTTAATTTACAGTCGCTTTGATTATAGTTAAAAAAAGTAAGACTTTAACCTTCTCCCTAGCGGCAAGTAAAGTTCAATTTTTCAGCTGTTTGCCGAAATAATTTTTTACGTGATATTTTTTCGCGTGTGATTGCTAAAAAGAATTGCTGATCATTGTATTTTCCTGTAGAAGATTTCAGATTTTCCTTCACGGACGTTCAGGAATTCAGTTGAAATGATCACTGCACGACTTCAGCAGATCTTTATATCATCACTAAATTATCCTACCATAAATGTTGTATACAAAGTACAAACCTTGAGTGAACCGGGGAGCGAGTTGAGTTTTACATTGTATCTTAATAAAATCAGAATATATAATATGTCGTTAACTATAGCTTTTGTGGGATAGGTTTGCCTATAACCAAGATTATCAACCGCGGCGTCATTTTTAAGTCGTTTTTCTAGGAGATATTTCCAGGGTTCAGCATTCTATCAGCCACATAAAAATAGATCAAAACAAAATTTTCGTATTTTTATTTTTTCCCTATAGCGACGAACATCAATATTTTTAAAATGTTTTAATGTAAGACAAGTGTTAATGTGAGACTGTTTAATAGCTCATCATCATATCCAAATTAATATCTCTTCAATTATTTAAGTTGAGTAAAAACAAATATTTTTTACTCATATAACTTTTTTACATCTATTTTTTTTATTTCACTACTATTTTTATGAGTTTTTCATTCAAGTTTGAAAGAGACACAAAATTGAACTTTTAGATATCCGTTTTGTGTTTATAATTTTTTTTTAGGTAGATTTTATATAAAAATCTACCTATTGCAATGGGCTTCATCTCGGCATTTCGGAAAAGTTTTTGTGCCAAACGACTAGCGGAGACGAAAAAACAAAAAAAAAAAAATTTATATATATATATATATATATATATATATATATATATATATATATATATATATATATATATATATATATATATATATATATATATATATATATATATATATATATATATATATATATATATATATATATATATATATATATATATATATATATATATATATATATATATATATATATATATATATATATATATATATATATATATATATATATATATATATATATTTATATATATTTATATATATATATATATATATATATATATATATATATATATATATATATATATATATATATATATATATATATATATATATATATATATTTATATATATATATATATATATATATATATATATATATATATATATATATATATATATATATATATATATATATATAAATATATATATATATATATATATATATATATATATATATATATATATATATATATATATATATATATATATATATATATATGTATATATATACACGATATGAGATTTAACGAAAACGACCGGCACTCTCACGGTCGCATTTGTTGAGGTAGATCAAAAACATTTCCGTACATGTGTGTTCTATTAATATCTCAGACAAGTTCGTGAATCAGCAAAATCCGACACGTGGTTAAGGAACTAGGGCATTTTTTCTAAAAAAAATTGATTTTTTAAAACCGTTATAACGGCCGTTTGGATACTAATATTTTTAAAAAGTTAACAAATTTAAAATCTTTGAAATCTTTTTTATTAATTTATTTTAAAAATAGACCTCTGCAATTAGAGGTTTCTGAGTGAGCGGCTCCAACAAAAAAGTTTGCAAAAAAAATTTTTTTTTGAAACAACCGGCACTCTTACGGTCGCATTTGTGAAGCCAGATCAAAATACCTTTTCTAAAAATGTGAGTTTTATTAATATCTTGCACAAGTTCACAAATCAGCCAAATCCGACATATGGTTAAGAAACTAGAGGCTTTATACTAGAAAAAAACTCTTTTTTTAGATCCGTTATAACGGCCGTTTAGATTCTAATATTTTTAAAAAATTCATAAATTTAGAATTTTTGAAACCTTTTTCATCAGTTTATTTCAAAAAAAGACCTCTGCAGTTGGAGGTTTCTGAGTAAGCGCCTCCAACAAAAAAGCTTGTAAAACACAAAATTCGTTTGAATCAACCGGCACTCTCACGGTCGCATTTGTTGAGCCAGATCAAAAAACCTTGCGTAAACATGTGTGTTTTATTAATATCTTGGACAAGTTCGTAAATCAGAAAAATCTGACACATGGTTAAATAACCAGAGGTTTTATACTAGAAAAAAAATCGTTTTTTTAATCCGTTATAACGGCCGTTTGGATACTAATATTTTAAAAAACTTCATAAATTTATAATCTGTGGAAACATTTTAATCCGTTTTTATAAATATAAACCTCTGCAGTTAAAGGTTTTTGACTTGCTGGCTTCAACAAAAAAGTTTGCAACACTCCATAACTACAATTTGCAAAAACCTTACAACAGTCAATGAAAAAAAAATAAAAAGGTTTGAATAGAAGAAATTAATTTTTTTTCTTAGAAATAAACTATTTTGATATTTTGCAGTAATTGGACGACATATGATATAGCGTAGGTTTGTGTCATAAATTGTCACACACATATTCTGTGGTAGATTTGATAATTGTTTGTTGCAAAATTGGATTTATATAGTTTTGCTTATACATTTGTAGCTAATTTTCTTTTTAAAATTTGTTCGATATCTGTTTGGAATTAGTTTGTGTTGTTTAAACTAATCTGATACATCAGATTCTACTGGCACACAAAACTGTCTGATCTCGAAATCTACCTATTTCTAGCGGATATACGTGCCGCTTGGACTTTTTTTGTTTTTATTTAAAAAAAACTAAAACTTTTATGTTGTTTTGAATAGAGGCGCCAGTAGTTTTTCTGCATAAACTAAACTTTTATTTCTTCGTTAATTTTTTATTTGATTTAAATTTAGATTTTGTTGTTTTTAAAAATTTTAAGTGATAAAACTTATTTAATAATATTTTCTCTATTTTATTTTAATGTTAAAGAGTTGGAAGTGAGAACGTTTATCATTTGTTGTAATAGAGTATGTTGGGCATGTGTTCGGGTCAGGTCCCTCTCTCTCTTTTGATGATAACCATAATACAATTACAAATTAATATTCTATTAACTTCAATCCATTAAAAATCGATTATATATTTTAATTTAAATTAAATTTTAATCTCAAATGAAAACAACTTATAATTTCAAATTTGACTTTGTTATTATTTTACCATCACCATCAACAAAACCCATTCTTCAATATCCAGCCAGCCCACATTTTCTGTTTTAATCGCTGATTAATTATATATTTTTTTTATTTAAATTTAAAAAAAAAATTAATGCAAATGAGTTGTCTGGTTCATTACTTTATTCGAAAATAATTCTTTTATATTTGTTGCATGTTTACAACCCAAAGTTTTTACCAAAATTATTATCGGTAAAGTAAATAAATTAAATCAACAACTTTCGGGTTTGGTTTTTATGGAAATAGATACAATAAGGATTTTAAAAATATTTTAGATTCGGAAAAAAGCAGATTAATAGATAACTGTATCCCAAATGTTTTTCAGAAAAAATTCAAACACCAATCCTTTGGTTCCAAAGAAATTTTAAGCCACCCTCGTAAATCAATTAATAAGAGGTCAGTATATGAAACAAACAGATACATATATATTTATTTATATCCTTAAATAAAAGTTTAAGGTTTACTAATTAAATAAATACAGAACAAAATCTTTAGTTACCTTAAAACAACAACACAAATTGATTTTGTTTTAATCGTCGAATTTGGTCTAATAACAACATTCACTTTAAAAAAAAAATTGTTGAACAAGTATATGAGGTAGACATGTTGGTAGTTTTAGCAAAAAATAAATTTGTTTTAACTTATATTTAATGGAAGAACCGGAAAGTAGAATGATTTATTTATAAATATTTAAACATTTAGTTTAATAATTTATATATTTATTATACTATATTTTTTGTTGGAAATATTAAAGTTATTATACTTGAACTTGATCTTGTTTGATGTTTGACTTTTATGAATGGGCTTCGATGTTTAAGAAAGTTATTACTTATTATATTTCGGGAGCATAGACGCTTAAAACACGAGGGCAGCGAGTGGTTTGAATTTATACGATTAAATATAATTATTTTGAGCGAGTTTTACACAATAATTATTCTACAATCTAACTAGAAATCAATTAGAAATAAACTAGAATTAATCATATTAAGAGAATTTTTAATCATAGCTGGCGAGAATAATTGAAATTTGTTATGAATCTTTTTATTGACGCCATTCTTATAAACTGTTACTATTCTATTATTATTTATTAGGGTTCCGTTTTTCAAAAAATAAAAGCGGAATCCTTAAAAGTGGAAATTGGAGATAGGGCAAAATGCACCCTTTTCAGTTTTTAGCGCAGATAATTTGAAGAATTGGCAGAAACTAACGAGTTTTAGAGGATTGGTTTTTATCTACATAATGATTTTCTAATCCGTTTTGACGCTTTGTGTTTGACCTTGTAATATAGCCTTAATATCTACTACTTTGCTTTGCTCTATCTCGATTCTAGAAAGTGTGTCCGCGTTTCTGATTAAATTGCCTGGACGGTACAAAATATCGAAATCATCCTCATCCAATTCATGTCTCCATTTTAATAATATCGAAGCTGGCACATAAAATTTTTAAGCATGTTAAATCCTTTATCTGAAAGCCATTCCTCTGAAACTTCACATCCTTCTTTTTCTAATGAACTAAGGGGCTCGGCTATTACAACAAAAGTTTTAATATATTGTTTATATATTGTCTATTCCAAAACCGACATAACTTCTTTGATATTTTTAGGTTGAGAACAATTTATTATAATTTCTGCCAGCTTAGGATCAGCTTTTGCACCATCACCACTTGCTATATGACCTTAGCATCTCCTTTAAAAAAAAACATTTTGGTGGCTGCAATTTTATTTATATTTTCTAAGACTCTGAAACACTTCTATTAATTTTTGATTATATTCTTTAGTGCAATTCCAAAAACGACTACATCATCTAAGTAAACTAGACACTTAATTGAAGTTAATTGACTAAGTACATGGCTCATAACTCATTGAAATGTAGCAGGTACATTTTTTAACCCAAAAGACAAAGAATTGAACTCAAAATGGACACTGCTAGTCCTAAAAGCTGTTTTAACTCTTTCTTCGGGATTTAATTTTGCCTGATAATAACCACCAGCTTAATCTAAAGTGCTAAAATAATTGGTCTGCCCTCGTTAGTCATTGTCGAAATGTTTCGTTTCAGCGCCGAAAATCAACCACTAAACGCCACTTCTTACTTTCGTCGAAAGATTTTTTCGGAACCAGTAATAATGGCGAGTTCCATGGAACGTTCAATAGCATTGATGGTCGTTAAGCACCTTGTAGATGAAACAAATCATTATACTTACGACAAATATTTAAAATTGATTCAGTTTCATCATATTTTAAACCGTTTAAGTTAAGTTCAGATTTTAATAATTTTAACCGTTACGTTAAAGAATTTTCCCATGAGTTGATTTTTAAAAGAGAATAATTTTCTAAATTCTCAAGCGTTAATGGTTAATTAATGGTTTTGAAAAATGTACTACACCACAATCATTATTATTTAGAACTGAGAAAGTGGCATAGTCGGGACGGGATGGTTTCACAATTGAATTTGCAAGGAAAACTCATTTCATGATTTCTTGCGAAGGAAAATAATGTTCCTAACAATAACATCAGTAGGTAAGTTTAAAACTTTTTTCCGATTGATTGATTTGCATTTTTAAGGTTTTGTACCCGAACAGGCGGGCAAAGTTTCTGTTGAGTATGATCCAAGTTTTTGTCGGTTTATTTACAAAATTAATGTTTTGAGTTTGACAATTAGAAAAATCTGTAGTTATGAATTGTTGTATTTTCTTTTATAACAATAACATCCCACCACTGTCACAAATTGTTTTGTATAATAGCATGGCCGAGTATATAAATATATATATATGTACAGCAAACCAGGACTAATTAAGTAATATCATTTGGAATATAATTTTTATTTATTGTTTATTGGTTATTTTTAGGGTTCCTATTGGTGAGACTTCGGTGTACGTCCAAATTTCCCATAATCGGTTTACTCACAAGCTATAAGTGCTATCAACTCGAGATATTCAATGTGTTTTCCCACACTTGATGATAACACAAAAAAATTTCAAATATTTGTTTTTATCTATATTTTATGAACATAGATAAGGAGATAGAAAAACAAAAGTTTTTTAAAGGAATCGAGTTTGGTTTAGAAAAATCGAAAAAAATGGAAGTATGTATTTCAAAAAAAATTTACATTGATTTTTCGGCTGCTTAGTTTTTGAGTTATTACCAAAAACGAGTGGTTTTTTGCCTCCCTTAACTTCGAGCATTACAAAAGAAAAAATTTAAAAAAATTCATGGGTGTAGGGGTTTTGCTAAGTCGAAACAAAAAATTTTTTTATAGTTATAATTTCAAATGTTGATTGGAGGAGGTTTAAAGTAGGAATTTTGAAAAACAAATTATTTTTGATCATGTCATGTGGGGTGTCATATGAAAGGTGTTTTTTTTTTGTAGTGCAAAACAGTATTTTTTGTAACGTTTTAAAGCACAGTTTTCGACTTAATTTAAAAAATGTAAAATTTTTTTGTCCCCTTCCCTATCTACGAACATTACAAAAGAAAAAATTTTAAAAAATTCACGGGTATAGGGATTTTGCTAAATCGATACTAAAATTTTTTTTTCTAGTTATAATTTCAAATAAACGTGAAACTAAACTAACAAAAACTGTTTTTTTTCTCAAACATTATATACAAGGAACCCTCGGCTTTTATATTACTTTATTTATACTATTCACTTCGCTCCATTGGACAAAAATTGATAAAAAAGGGTTACCATATTGAAACTTTAATTTTGTAAACTTTCAATGGAACGAAGGTTAATGGTATATGCAACATAATGACAAACATGAAAATAAAATGTCTTTCTGAAATTTCAAAATAATGCCACTTAAAAATATTTATTCTAATAATAAAAATATTAAAAATTTGATTTTTGAGATATTTGTATTTCAGCGATTTGCAATTATTTTTCAAAATGGCGATTTTTTTATATAGTTCAATTTTTCTGCGTTTTTATCTAAATTTCGTTAAAGTCGAACCAAACTAATGACATATTTTTTCGTCAGCTAGTATATTTACTAATAAAAGCTTAACTTGTTGCATAAGTAGGAACAAAGGCATTGGAACACCTAATTCTTATATAAACTAAATATATTTATTCGATGTATTTTAGCTCGGATAGCTGAATGAGAATTTGTTCAGCTTAAGGTCTTCTTACGCTTAAAAGACCCATATACCTACAGTCTACGAAACTGTATTTAGATTCTCCCACATATAAAATTTCAAAATGTCTCCTTGAACGATTTCTAAACACAAACAACTAAACGTTTTGAATATATTATCCCTGATCTTAAGCTTAATTTGAATTGTCTTAAGCTTTTGCGTATTTGTAACAAAACAACTATCTAATCCTTTGTCTCTACGTAAAAAAACTTTTGGAGAAACATTTCTCTCGATACCTTAAAGAACAATGAGTATTTTGAAACTCTACTGTGTGTATATCCATTCTGGCCAGTGCAAATTGTAAAATCGAAGCGGTCGACACAATATCTGAAGTGTTTTAATACTAGATAATATGGAGATCCTGCACCAGTGTTAATTATCAATTTAACAGTACTGTTAATAACATATTGAGAGGCTATTTAGTTAGAAAAATGTCGATTCTTGTAAATTGTAGAGTTTGAACGTGTTTGTCTTGTGAGTCGATTCTTATTTAAATTGAGTTTGTCTTAGACTTCTTCAATTTTTGTGGGTTGCAAATGAGTGGTTCTGGCAGTTGCTCGAGTTGGAGTTATAGTGTGGCTACATTTTTCGCACTATGTGAACGTTCAATTTATCACAGAAATTCCATTTTTGAAATTTAAAATTATTTTGGTAGCTTTAGCACTTTTATTTAGGCTGTTATTTTTTAATTAATTAAAGTTCTGATTATTGTTAGGGTCCCCGTACTATAAAAGCTATCAACTTGAAGTTTTCTACAGTTATAAAATGTACTTGTCCACGCTTGCTGAAAAGAAAAAGTTGTTATTTGTTTTTACCTGTATTTTATAGACATAGATAAGAAGATAATCAAACAAAAGTTTTTTTTAAGGAATCAAGTTTGATTTAGAAAAATCGAAAACGTTTGAAATATTACAAAAAAAAATTCAATAAATTATCGACTGCTAAGTTTTTGAGTTATTACAAAACCGTGTGTGTTGTTCCTATATGATGCTGATGCTTGTAAGCACTACTGGCTGCGCCATTACTGTGATCCTGAGAATATGTATATAATATTATAAATAAATATAACACACTAATTATTTTTAAATTTAAACAAAGCACCTTATTATCTAGCCCAACATTTTAATAAACGATTATTTCTCGGTTCGAAGCCTTTTTTATCGCCCTGTGAAGCAATCATCAGATAAAGGAAAGAAAAATATCGACCGATTCCTAATTTAAATCCCACCAGGGTTGTTTCAACACTGACAAGAGTTGATTGCAATTTGAAATACCCCGTTATCAGTTATCAAAAATAAGTGTTTAGTTAATTAATTTAGGACAATTAAGTTAGTGTTATTATTATGGTAAAATCACATGGGGAGCAGTAATGTAATGAATTTATTATCCACGCAGTGCGTAATGATATAAAAACACAATATTATTATGCCAACGAACGAAAATTATCTCAAAACCAATCATATTTCATAAAATTTAAAAGCTTAGGCTTGAACAATTTTTCAAATATAACGATTTAAAATAAAGAAAACTTTTATTAAAAGTTCTTAGAAAGGTTGGGTGTCCGGGTGTTCCTAATTATTATTAATAGATCACTAAATCAATTTTCTAATATCATGACATCATTGAACTATAATTGTATAAGAAATCCGTCTACATTCATAATAAAATAAAAACGACGAAGGTAGACCAACAATATCACGAACTCGCCTTAGGCTAAATACTTATTGTTATCAATCAGTTAACCGCCTGTAATTGACCATGACTCAATAATTTTATTATTTAAAAATCTTAAATATTCACTTAACCTTTTAAGTTGTATCTAAATGAATGTCATGGTTTGACGATCACAAAACAAAACGTTACTTAACCGCATATGTATGAACAACAGAATAAAATTCTTGCGTGATACAAATTACATTTATTGCTGTTAACAAAACAAATAATTATTTATAAATTTTTTTATAACAACAAAAATGGGTTAAGAAATTTAATTTATTAATTAATTATTAAAAAAACGTTTAGTTGGTTTTGTTTTTTTTTCATTTTAAATTTTCAATATAATTATAAAGAAATGGCGCTCACTTTTTATGGGTAAGCCGGAATCAGTAATTCTGTCTGGCATATTAATTTTTGTTTATTTTTTCAAAACTTTTTGGCTTAATTGAAATATAATAACCATACCGTTGTTGAATTTTTGTGTTTGTGAGAATAAGAAAATCTATTTATAAATTAAGGAAATTTAGAATTAAAAGAAGCCCGATCGCCAACGCCTTACTAATTCTATTTTTGAAACAATTAAATTGTTAACAAGAGCTGCCTATGGGCAAAACAAAAATAAAGCTTTAACATTTATATTAATCGATCGAAATAAATTTATATCATCATCATCATCATCAGCGAACTTCCAGCACATTAATTCGTCCACATTCATTCCATTCCACAGAAAAAGTTTTCTCTTTCATCATCAAATAACAAAAGACAACTCTTAATTACTACTATTTTGAATTAAATCCTAATCATTTTCCCTCTAGTTGAGGATAATAATGAAACAGCAAAAACAAAGACGAAGCTTTTATTATATGTTCATGAAAATTATTGACTGCAACAACAACAAGAACGAATAATTTGACTTTTTGTTAGTTGTATTCGAAAACCTTTAATGAATGTGTTGTTGATATCGTTATATTATATCACATGGTTGAGAATAAAAAAAAAACAAAAAAAAAAGGTGCGCACACTCTGGAAATGAAATCCATCAACATAAAAACGATTGAGAAGTTAACAAAAATTAAATTTAAATGAGAGCGGAAGAGCTTTCCGTTATAAGATTTTTTTTTATTTTTTTCATAAGAGGATGAAAAGAGATACTAAAATATAAATAGGAAAATCACAAAAAAAAGGTTGTTCTGACTGGATTATATAGTTGAAGGACTTTCTTTTCTCGCAATAAAATACAAAAAATAAAAGCTTTTTGAGAATGTGTTAGAGGATATTAAATCTAAAGCGCATAGACATAATGCACCGCCCTTACCCAGCCACACTCAACTTTTATCATGTTATGGTGGTATTATTCATCTCTTTTCTTTACTCTTATGTGTGTAGAATAAAGATAGATACAAGAGAAGACTTGTATTTTATTTTCAGTAAATTTTGTTTTATAGACTTTTATAGCTGGGAAAAAAAATTTTCCCGCTAACGTTACTATAATTTTGATTTCGTCATAAAATTTATAGTTTTGTGTCCTTGCAATTTATTTTTTGAACAAATAAAATAAAATTTAAACATTTTTCTTTAAGCATTTTTTATCACTAATAAAAAAAATTGCGAGTTGAAAAATATTTTCTTCCATCACACATTCTAGAAAGAAGATATCTCTTCTAGTTTCATAAATCCGATCTAATACGATTTCTAAACTTAACCTCGTACACAACATATGTAGTGGTATAAAAAGGATGGGATTAAAATTGATGAAAGCTCAAAAAAAATATCATCCTGTATGGATTGAAGAAAGTTTTTTTTCTTACTTTCCTATTAAATTAGTTTAGAAAAAAAAATTTAAAGGAAGTTGAGTGAAAATTCGGAACATAATTGGTACGATATATGTTGGCACAATCATTGTTGTTGATTTGAACTTTTTTTGTTGAATTAAAATTGAATTAAAACGACAAAAAATAGAATGGAGTATATCTTTTATTTTTTGTTTCGGGTAATTGATTGATTTAATTTATAAAAAGTTTAGTTAGTTGTGTGTTTTAAGTAGTCGTTTGAGTTAGGTGTGAAAGTATGTAAAATAAAGGAAATATTTAAATTCATAATAATATTACTTCGGTCTGAAAGACCTAAGTATTACATTCTCTAGCCATATGTGAAATTCTTACCCCCACTTTTTGGCATTTCTCGACGTTTTAGGACCTACTGATTCTAAAAAAGCAAAAAAAATGTATGTCTGCACTGCCGGCCGGTGGAGGGATTTCTAAAAATAGGTATACCCAATGGGAAGATTCGAAAGGACAATGTGTTCGATAACTATACCGGAAGTGTGTCAAAAAAAATCGTCAAGTGTGTCAAAACATGAAAATTGCATATTTTTTGCTTAAAAAAAGTTTATTTTAAGTGATTACGAATAGGAACATTGAATTTGGAGAAATCTTGATGGTCGGGATTGGTATGTAAGACCAAAACTAGATTATTGCATTATAAGTTAATCAAAAAAATGTTGTCAATTGTGTCAAAAGAATGATTACAATTTTTTTACTCTATTTTTTGGAAAAAAATTAAATCAATTATTTGTTTGACATGAAATGTTATCGAACATGAAATTGGACATGGAAATTTTTGATTTTGTTAAAATTTTTGAAATATTTTTGGAATTTTGAAAAAGTTTGTATTTTTGATTTTGTTATAATTTTTGCAATATTTTTAGAATTTTGGAAAAAAATGAATTTTTGAGTTTGTGAAGTACTAGAATTTTGAAAAAGTTTCAATATTTGATATTGTAAGAGTTTTCGGAATATTTTTAGAATTTTGAAAAAGTTTAAATTTTTGATTTTATTATAAGTTTTGGAATTTTGAAAAAAACTTGTATTTTTGACTTTGTTATAATTTTTGCAAATTTTTAAGAATATTGGAAAAAGTTTCATTTTTTGATTTTGTTATAAATTTGCAATATTTTTAGAATTTTGGAAAAAGTTTCAGTCAAAGAATTTTGTAATAATTTTTGGAATGTTTGTAGAATTTCAAAAAAAGATTAAATTTTTGATTTTATTTTAATTTTTTTGGAATATTTTTGGAATTTTGAAAAAAATATGAATTTTTGATTTTGTAATATTTTCTTGAAACGCTAAATGGAGAGGTTTTTGAGTAGTTTGCTGGGTGTATCATGTTTTCACTAAGTTATATTAATTTATGATCTGTTATATTTTTCCGGCAACTTATTAATATTTCGTGTTTGTTTTGAAATAAATTTCTAAACAGAGATAAAAAATACTTGGACTTTAAGAAAGAATTTTATGTTTCATATACATCGCTGCCCAAAACTAAAAACAATATCCTCTTAAAAGTTTTTGCCAAAAAGCATATTAAAATCCCTAACCCTGACCGACGTCTTGATACCCAAGTAACAATTGTTAGAGCTGAAAGAATCAATGTGCTCTATTACAGTTCTTTAAGTTAAAATAATTAGCCTGATAGCTCTTAAACGTAATTAATAGTGATTCACAGCTTTAAGCAAAATTTACAATGCTCTAATTCATTGTTGCCTAACAGTTCTAGCTCTTTTGCTTGTAGAGCATTTAGCTTTATTAATGAGCTCTATAACCACTTTTAGAGCTTAAATTTATAATCTTATAGAGCACGCTATATATTGAAATAAAAAAATTCCATGGGCATAAAATTATCTCGTATAAGAGCTGCATTAAAGCATGGTTAGAGTGTTTTGGTTTGTTCATTTAAGTGCTTTAATACAAATTTGTTTTACACTCATTTACTGCTATTGGGAGTTGCATTTTCCTTATGTAGAGCTGGCAGATAATTTTAATTTAAATTTAATTTTCTTCTTTTCTCAAATAATGAATTTTTTTTCAAATAATAAAATTGAATTTTTTAATCCCATGGCCATTGGTATATATTGCGCAAAAGGAAAAGTAATAGTAAAGTTCATTAAAATCAGTTTGTGCACGAATGTTAGGATCTTTTGAAACGTGTACACAATTCATCAATTAAATGCACAACGTTTTTTTATTGTTTGAGGTTATGATTTAGCTAACCGCTCTATTAGAAAGAATTGACATTTTTACTTATATGTAAATAATCGTAGTTTGTTGAGGTTTTATGAGACCACTGATTTTTTCTTTTTCTAAAACAGGTAATGCACAAAACATTCGTAAATATGTATATTAAGAATAACTAATGATAAAAGTTAATGAATTAACTGATTTTTAATATAAACACATTTCAAATTTCATTTAGCATGGCCTACGACTGTGTCATTTTATCTGTCAAAATATTATAAGGGATATACTCTAAAAAACGCTTCCAACAACAAAAAAATCTAATATAGAGCTTAATGCTCTACTATGTTTATTTATTATTTTGTATTTCAGCTTGTTGCTCTGATGAAAACACAAGGATAATCATATACAGTTACTTGCTTTACAACTATCTTAACAAAGAAAAAAACTACTCCCCAATAAATCGAAATCCTGAGTAATAATATCAAGTGAGATAAAAAGCTTTTAAAGTTCATAAATGACAACTGTTGCAAGAATCCGTCCATATTTAATCAAAGAAAATATAAAAAAATTCGGCCATTCTTGAATTTAATAGAAAATTTATTTTTATTTTATTTTTTGAAATTTTTAATTTAGGTATGGCTCTTAAAATCATACTCAATTTTCCAAACTAAGTTTAAAAATATTGAAAAATCAAGTTTGTTACGAAAATAAAAAAAAGTGTTTTTTATAACTACTAATTTTAATAATAATTATTACATATTTCAAGAGCCCGTTGAAAATTTAAGAAGTATCGTATTGATATTCACGACAAAAAATAAATGGCACGCATATTTCACTTTAATCCATACTCAAAATGTACATTTTACAGTTTAAATTAAACGATATTCCAATTTAATTTTCATTTAGTTTAATAAGTCAAACACACAAAATATTTTCTTTAAAAAAAATCTAATAAAAAATAATGTTATTATTCGGATAAATTCGTTTTAAAAATTACGTCGGCTTAATATTTTAGGAAATAATTCGAGTTCGTTTTAGAGCAAAATGCTGAAAGAAAGCTCTATAATGATTGGTTCAAACGTTTTCATTTAATTGCTATAGAGAGTTATGCGCTTCGTAATGGAATCCGGAATAATTCTTATAGAGAAAAAAAAACAATAAAGTTGCTCTATAAACCGCCACTTTTTGTTTTTACTAAGCTCTATAAGAGTTCTAAGAGCGCTTCTAGAGCAAACATTAAAGCACGTAGCTTTATAAATCAGCTCTAAGAGCGCTCTTAAAGCATATTTAGAGCAAAATTGTTACTTGGGTATCTCAGAGATTTGAGATTTCAGCCCCTTCATATGGAGAAAATCAAATATATTTGATTTTTGCATTAGAAGCTAGTCAAAAAAATGTTGTCAAGTGTGCCAAAAGAATGATTTTAATTTTTTTTACGCATTTTTTTTTAGAAAAATAAAATTAATTATTTGTTTGACATGAAATTGGACATGGAAATTTTTGATTTTGTTATAATTTTTGGAAGACTTTTGGAATTTTGAAGAATGTTTGTATTTTTGATTTTGTTATAATTTTTGCGATATTTTTAGAAATTCGGAAAAAGTTTTCAAAAGTTTTTATTTGGAAAAAGTTTCAATTTTTGATTTTGTAACATTTTTTGAGTTTTGAAAAAAGTTTGTATTTTAAATTTTGTTATAATTTTTGAAATATTTTTGGAAAATTTTAAAAAAAGTTTTTTTTTGATTTTGTTATAATTTTTGGAATATTTTTAGAATTTTGGAAAAAGTTTGAATTTTTGAGTTTGTGAATTAAGAAATTTTGCAATAATTTTAGAAATTTTGAAAAAAAGGTTCAATATATGATATTGTAAGAGTTTTCGGAATATATTTAGAATATTGAAAATGTTTAAATTTTTGGTTTTTATTTAAGTTTTGGAATTTTGAAAAAAATTTGTATTTTTGACTTTGTTTTAATTTTTGCAATTTTTTAAGAATATTTGAAAAAGTTTCAATTTGTGGTTCTGTTACAAATTTTTGCAATATTTTCAGAATTTTTAAAAAAGTTTCAATCAAAGGATTTGGTAATAATTTTTGGAATGTTTTTAGAACTTTAAAAAAAAATTTAAATTTTTGATTTTATTTTAATTTTTACAATATTTTTGGAATTTTGAAAGAAATATGAATTTTTGATTTTGTAATATTTTCTTGAAACGCTAAATGGAGAGGTTTTTGATTAGTTTGTTGGGTGTATCATCTTTTCGCTAAGTTATATTAATTTATGATCTGTTATATTTTTCCGGCAGCTTATTAATATTTCGTGTTTGTTTTGAAATAAATTTCTAAACAGAGATAAAAAATACTTGTGCTTTAACAAAGAGTTTTATGTTTGATATACATCGCTGCCCAAAACTAAACACAATATCCTCTTAAAAGTTTTTTGCCGAAACCTATATCAAAAGCCTTAACCCAGACCGAAGTCTTGATATCTCAGAGCTATGAGATTTCAGCCCCTTCATATTTGGTATATTGGATTATTGTTTTGTTAGAGATCTAGTATCCTAGTAGTTGTATAAAAAAATTGAATTATACATAATTAAATTTACAAAGAAAAACATACTCTTCACCCTTAAACTTATCAGAAACGGATTGTACCCCATAAAGATGTTATAAAGAAAGTTTAGCTCTAACATAGTTTAGTAGAAAAAAAGTGTTTCTTATGAGTGTTTTATGCATATTATAAATTGTTTTCTGTAATATAGTACGTGCAACATTTTTTTTTGGTGTTAAGAATAAAAGTTATGATGAACATTCAATAGTGACAGTTATTATTTTAAAAATGCTCGCCAATTTGTTCATTCTGTATATTTTATGTTCTGCAAAAATTTGTTTAATTAGAAGGGACTGTTGAATAAAAAGTAAGTACTTCGGTCTGAAAGGCTTCATATCATAACTATTTTAGATAAGCAACAAAACAAAATTGACCATCGAGTCAGCCAAAATTGTTTAAAAGATTTGCATTTTATTTTGATTTTGATTTTTAGTCGCATTACGTGCAAAGTTGCACGTAAGAGTCTAATTAGTTCCAATCTATTTTTCTTATTAAATGTGTTGTCACAACAACGCATAAAAACTGTAACGTGTAGCAGTGCAATCTAGACCCCCAGATAGGAGCGAATATTGCACTAGCCAAAGTTAAAGATTTGTCCACCCGGCTGTGGATCCGGAAACTGCTCTCAACTTCACTCAGTCGATAATTTGTCGTGGGTTTTTTTGGCCACCGGGCGCCACTTTGGGCGCCACTGTAATGTTTAGCAGTGCAACCTTGACCCCCAGATAGAAAAAAAAATTGCACTAGCCAACGCTAAAGAGTTGTTCACCTGGCTGTGGATCCGGAAACCGCTGTCAACTTCGCTTAGTTGATAATTGTCGTGGCTTTTATCCGGCATACAGGTAGTCCTAGTAATGAGCGGTAACGATAAAAGAAACACAAAAATTCTGAGACTGCCATCCCTACATATCTTTTACATCCGACAGACCATGTTTTCTCTTCAAGCTACACGAATACTAGTCTAGACATTTGAATAAGGGTTGAAGGCGACCGGTTTAACAAAAAATAGCCTTGAAACCCATTTACCAGTTAGATCATCTTTATAATTAAAACATAACAAACAAGATAAAATAAAAGTAACTGATATTTAAAACAACATCACAAACAAAGCAAACAGTAATGATGGGCTTACCTAACCTTATTCCAGGAGACGTCCAGCTTCCAACCACCAAATGTCATGATATTCTCCATATACTTATAATTTCTCATTAACAAAAACAATATATCGTTTACCTTGGTTTTCACTATTTTAAATATATTTCCAAATATTTTCAATACATTTGTCAAAATCTGTGATATATTAATAATTCTAGCTATTCAATATTATTTTACAAGATTTTCACAACAAATGATTTTTTTCCAAAAATCAATAAATTCACAAGAATTTTCACTATTCAATATTATTTTATAAGATTTTCAAACAAATCACCAACAATCAACTGACTTTAATTAACTACAACAAAAATAAAGAACCACAAAAATAAAGACAAAAAACAAAATACCCGAAATTTAATTACGGCAGTAAAAATAAAATGCTACGACCAATTGTCACGACCATCTTGGTCGACAATTAGAATCTGAGCCTCGACCAAAACTTTTCTCACTCAAGTCAACACCTCGGTGTTATGCAGCTCAAAATGCCCAGTTCAAAATACCCATAGTTGACGAAAGTAATAATAACGAGAGAAAAAAAATTTAATTCCAGAAATCTAATTAGATTGTGTGAAACATTAACTTTCTCACAAATAACGAAAACTTGTTTAATTACAACAAAAAAACGAAAAACTGAATTCAGGCTTAAGTAGAAAAGAAAGAAAAAGGAGAATTAAATAAAGTGGAATTGGATTACATTACAATTTATATTAATCCATAATTTTACCTTAATTGTTTTCTGTAAAATTTACAGAAAGCAAAGCATGTGAGAATTTTACTATTACTTTTGGTGTTTTTGTATAATATAAACATGCGCAAATTTTTGAGAAATGCGGATAATTTAATTTCAGAAACTTGTGTTTCTATAAGGAATAGAATGTTTGGTTTCAAAATGATGTTGCACGTGGTCATGATTAGCGTTCAATCCGCAGATGCTTTGAACATGTGTTTCAAAGTTTTTATTTGATTCATATATGTGTTGTCTCAGCAAATACCGTAGACATGTCGCTTTATGGGCGGGCATGGATTGCGCATATTTGCTTAACCACTTGCAGACTTTTTTTAAATTATTAATTAACGTCTCTGAATATCCGAAGATACCATGCCAACTAGGGATTGAGATTAAGTATTGAATAAATTAAGTTTCTTTTAGAAATTAATGGACGCTAACTTTAAAATTTTGAGGATTAAAGCTATCAGGAAAAACCCATGAAGGTAACGCATTCCAGAGATAAGAGACTCTGTTGAAAAAATCACGCTGGAAGGCTACAGTTCTGCTTCTTTTTATATGAACCGTAAAAAGATGGGCTACAACATTTGCTCTGGTGTTACGCAATGGGATTGATACTTCAGGTAAAATTGATTCAATCTCTTCAGAAGTTCGTTCATCCATAATGTATTTGTAGAAAATTGTCAAATCAGCAACATTTCGTCTGTGCTGTAAAAAATCAAGCTCATTAGTAAGAGTTGAGTTGCCAATCAATTTAACTGCTCTGCGCTGAACAGAATCAAGACACTTCAAACTACTATAATAAGCTCCACCCCATATGTGAGAACAGTACTCCATGCAGGGACGTATGAATGATTTGTAAATTAAAAGAAGCTGTTGTACTACCTTTCTGTTGTACTATCATACAAGAGAATGCTTGCTGGAAAGAAATTTAAGTCCAATGATGAAGTAATCGCTGAAACTGAGGCCTATTTTGACGAGAAAGAGAAATCGTACTATAAAAGTGGTATAGAAAAATTGGAAAATCGCTATACTCGTTGTATCGCCCTCGAAGGCAACTATGTTGAATAAAAAAATCGAGTTTTGTCAAAATGTTGTTTTTTTCTTACTTATCCTACGGACTTATTGAACGACCTGTTATATGTATCAAAAGGCTTATTTTTTTATGTTTTATTAAAGAATGGATAACTAAGCAAAAAATTTATCATACAATAAAATATGACATATGCGGATATGCCAATATTTCATGATAAGATGAAGAAATAATAATAAAATAATAAGTGAAAAACAAATTGTGAGAAATTTGCAGAAAACAAAACAAAACTAATTGCCAATAATCCAGCTGATGCAGCACACCCCAGACGCACCTCTCACCACCTTAATCGAGGCACAAAGCCCACACATAATATATCGAATATTAATATACATATATACACACATAATAAATCGAATAACCCGTTCGAGCACAATTTAACTTTAATCTTTAATTATCACTAAATTTCTTGCGAAATTTCGAGTCAAAACTAGAGAAAAAATAAAAACACGTATTAATTTTTTTTTGTTATTCTAATGATTATCAAAGTTTCAAGCACATCGGAAAAGATCGGGTTCAAATTTCTTATTTTATCGAAGTCTTGATTCGATTTTCCATCAATACCTGGGAGTGGACGTGGCTGCCACACCCGTAGATCAAAATTAAAAAAATTTACAGATCAACAAAAATTGCTCCCTCCATGCGGAAAATCTTAGTCATCAACACGCATTTTAAAACATTGGTAAAAAAAGTCAGAATCCAGGGTTTTCTTAACTTTCTATGACTAAAAGCTATTTATTTGTATCAAAAAAGACTTAATATTACTAAATGACAAATGTTATAATTTGCTGTATAACTTTAATGAATAGGATCTTATTTGCATTGTTTTCCTGATTTACATTTTTTAGCTTTTTTAGCATTTGTAAATTATTTAAATTATTTACATTAACTATACATTATTTATATTATATACATTATTTACGCTATTTACGTAATTTATATTATTTATATTATTTGTATTATTCATATTTTTTATATTATTTACAATTTTTACATTTTTTATATTATTTACATTATTTACATTATTTTTATAATTTTAATTATTCACATTGAATATATTATTAACGTTATTTACATTATTCACATGATTTTCATTATTTACATTATTTACATTATTCACACGATTTACAATATTATTTAGAAAATTATATTATGTACATTAAAAGAGGTTTTTATGTGACACGTATTGTAATTTCTCCATAAGGATTGCAACTCCATTTTTCTCTTTTTATGTAGGGTTAGGCATGTTTAGTGTTAAGGGTCATTCCAAAGTGACTAACGTAACATTTATACCGAAATTCACAACTTTGTTTCCTTATAACTAAAATAGTAAAGATTATTTTAAGCACTTGTTGACTTTTTAAAATGTAAATCGAGTTTATTTATCTAAATCAGAAAGTTTTTTTATTTAAATTAAATTTTTTAGATATTTTTTAAATAAAAATTTAAATGTGACTAACGTAACATTTTTTATACCATTAAATTAACACCTAAATTATGAACCAAAATTCTCTAGATGTTGAAAATGAATCATAAAATTTATTGATAAGTTTCTTCAATGTAATTAATGTTAATTTTAACAATAACAAAAGAATTCTTGTATTTAGAATGCTTACCTCATTTATTTGGAAATCAAAGCAGTCCAATTCAGACACTCCAAACTTTAGCTTACAGAAAATAAAAGGTCTAAAACAATTCAGTTTATTATATTTGTGCTATGCTATATTCTTTTTAGATATATTTTCATTCGTATATTAAGCCTTTTTCACAACCATGCGCTTAATTGCATTCTAAACAAAATAACTATACTGGAATTTTCACAATTGTTGCCATATCTTATAGTAAAATATATGAAAAAAAAATTATAGGCCACAGTTACAGTTTTGTGAAGAAAAAAAATTTATATTGTAAGTTTGTTTCGCCGGGAGTATATTTATTAATTTTTTCTTTTGTATTTCCTCAATTAAAACCCCGTTTTCAATATATATTAATACTTGTTATTTAATTGATCAATATATTTCAGGCTAGGCCCATCTTCAGGATCATTATAAAAATAACAGTTATATCAAAATTGAAATAAAATAATTAAATGACATTTATATAAAACAAAGTTTGATATATAAACTATGAGTAAGATAACTATGTTAAAATTAACTTAAAAAATAACAAGTATTAATATATATTGAAAACGGGGTTTTAATTGAGGAAATACAAAAGAAAAAATTAATTAAAAAAAATTTAGCTTGAAGGTTGACTTTAAAATGGAATGACCCTTAATTCTAAATTAACGTGTCTGAATAGCCGAAAATACTATGCGAATAAGGATAAGAAATCTCAATTAAATTGTCTGAGGGTTTTATTAACGTCGGTTTTAAAACTTTGGGGACTAAAATTATCAGAGAAAACCCCCGTAGTTAAGGAATGCCACATATGTGAGACTGTTGTGAGGTTCACATTTACACCATATCACATTTACACCATATCACATATACACCGTATCACATTTACACTGTATTTAATATCGTTTAACTATATTCATTCTAATACACCGTATTTAATATCGTTTAACTATATTCATTGTAATTTGTTTTAACGAACGTCTATAAACGAACGTGTACAAACATGTGGAATTAATGATATATAAGCGAAGAGAATTTGTTAATCGCTCTCTTTTTCTGTTCGAATTTCCAGCTATAAGCAACCAAAATTAATAAATAAATTCCAACAGAATAATCCATTCATTTAAATAATAAAGAGTTAAAATCTAATTTTCTTAAAGTTAAATGTGAAATTTAATAAATTATTTGTTTGCTAAAAATTATAAAAAATGTAAATAACAATTTTTACTAATGCAAATTTGTGTTAAATAAAGCAACCATGAAATTAATAAAAAATTTATTGTTAATGAACGACATCCATAAGTTGTATTCACAACATGGTGGTGACAGCGGTACAGCTATTTATCAGTGCACAATTCTACAAAATATATTTTCGTAAAAACAAAAATAAAATATATGTATAAAAAAACAAATAAATTTAGTTCTATTGATCAAAAGTGTGATGGCAACAGCTATTTTTTAAATCAGTGCACAATTCTTAAACTTATAATTTCGTAAAAAAAAACAATACATACATAAAAACAAATAAATTGAACAAAAATTGTGATGGCAACAATTTTTTTAAAAAACAGTGCACAATTCTAAAAAATAAATTTTCGTAAACAACACATAAAAACGAATAAATTGAGTTCTATTGAACAAAAACTGTGATGGCAACAGCTCTTTAAAAATCATTGCATACTTCTTAATTAGTTCTATTAACAAAATGGCGATGACAACAGCTAGTTTAATTTTCAAGTATTAACATCAAGTTTTCATAAAAGTATTTGAAACAATCAACGTATCAAGAAAGCATCTAAACATTTTTCATCAATTTCATCAAACTACAAACAATCCTGAAATCTTTATAGCGCAATTGTGAATTGTGAATTGTGATTTTGTGTTTTTTAAAAAAAAAAAATAAGTTTTTATTTTCTAATATAAAAAAAATATATATTTATATTTATTTATACAAAAAAAAAATTAATTAAAAAAAAATTTTAAAAAAAAAATATATTTATGTCGTATTGTTTTGTTACATTGGATATTAATACATTACTTTTAACTGGAAACAACAGTAAGAATTGTAAGTCATAATAATAATCTTTTTTTATATCAACTATTTACTCTTTTTATCCTTATTAAATAATAATTACTCGGTTCGGAATTAAATAATCTAAATGGTGGATAATAATTGCGTTTTTGATAATAATTGTTATAACTTAAGAAAAGGTTTTATAAAGAAAGCGGAGATAAAAAATTCATTTGAAGATCATCGTAGATCGATTTCATTAGATTCGTTTAGTCCAGACACAGACTACGTATTTGATACTGAATTGAAAATGGCAAATTTTGACGTAGATTTAGCACTTAAAATGATCCCCGAGTTCGATGGATCACCTTTCGCCTTACACAAATTTTTATCGTGCTGTGATTATATTCACGATGCTTTAAAACCACAGGAAACCGACATTTTTATTAAATTTCTACGAAATAAATTAAATGGAAAAGCTTATGATGTAGTTAAATACACGGAGTTTAAAACGTGGAAAGCCCTAAAAAATGAATTTAAAAATCGTTTTACTGATCCTCGTTCATCAGACTTACTACAATTAGAACTAATTAGCGCAAAACAACGTAGAAATGAAACTGTTCAAGAGTTCGGTAATAGAATAGAGAAGTTGTTATCTGAGTACAACGAAGTATGTATTGCAGCAGAAGGTACAGGATCAGCGGCAATTATAATAAGTCTTAATTCTAAAACAGCGCTTAGTTCATTTCAGGAAGGAATCCGAGATGAAAAAGTAAGAATACAAATAAAATCATATAGGTTTACAGAATTAAAGAACTCAATTGCAAAGGCTTGTGAGGAAGAGACAAATTTGGAAATAAATCGAATTGTTAAAAACTCGAATTACGATCTAAAGCCTCAATTAAAGTGTGATTTTTGTAAACGTATAGGTCATAAATCAACTAATTGTTATAAACGTTTAAATCAAAGTTATTCTAATAAATATACTCCTTCCAATCAACCATCTTATACACAGAAAAATACTAGTTTTCAATCTTATCCAAATTTTTATCGTCCTTCAAATGCGTATTCTCCCAATCTTCAACAAAATCAGCCTAGTACATCACACGAAAATTACAATAAACGAAGTATAAAAAAACTTGTTGTAGTATGTGCGTATTGTAAAATACCGGGACACCATATTCAAGAATGTTGGAAAAAACAGGCGTCCGATGATAAAAAACTAAATTTAAATCATAATAATTCGTATTCGGAAAACCCAAATGGACTCGATCAGAACACGAACACACCTGTCCGAGTCAAAGATCTTGCTTAGTGTGTTCATCATTTCAAACACATTCAATACTTGACGACAAAACTTTAAATTTGAAGAACCTTAATCTTAATAAGTGTGATCATTCCTTTACATTGAATAATCAATTAAATTCTTTTTACAATGGTCATACTTCTTTTTCAAATATGCCTTCAAATTTTATACAAAAACATTTAGACTCAAGTAAAATTACTAAAATATATACCATCTCTTCAAATGTAAACGATTGTAAATTTATAAATCTTAAGCTGGATATTGAAAGCAGTCCAAATTTATACTTTCTTGTTGATACTGGTTCGGATATCAGTCTTATAAAAAAAAAATTTGTTGATGGTGAAACAGCTTGTCATCCAGAACTTAAATGTCAAATAAAGGGAATATCATCCGAAGTATTGAATACAGTAGCTCAGTGCGATGCTAATATTCAATTTCAAGCAAACGTTATCTTAAAACACAGTTTCCAAATAGTCAGAGATGATTTTCCTCTATCATGTGCGGGCATACTGGGGAAAGATTTTTTAAATGCTAATAAGTGCAAAATTGACTACCTAAATAAAATTGTTGAAGTATTTATTTTAGATAAAGAACCAATTAAGTTAAAAATGTTTTCAACTCCTTCCAAAATTGTTGTTCCATGTCGATCCGAAAAAGTTGTTGAAGTTTATATTAACACTCAACAAAAAAAAGATCTCTTGTGTGTATCTCAAGAAATTCAACCTGGAGTATATGTTGCAAATTCAATTATCAGTTCTTGTCATAATATTGCAAAAATTAACATCTTAAATACGAATGAGTTTACAGTCGAAATTGAAGATTATTGCATAAAATTTGAAAATCTTGACACCTATGATATTTATTGGTTAAGATCTAGTACTGATATGCTTACCAATAGATTTGAACTACTGAGGTCTAAAATAGACACATCAACCCTTAATAACGAAGAACAACAATCGATAATCGAAATATATCGACGGTATAATGATATCTTTTACCTTGAAGGAGATAAATTGTCGATGACGGATGCTACGACACACAAAATTCCTTTGGAGCCAAATACGCAGCCTATTTATGTAAAACCTTACCGTCTTCCGGAATCTACTAAAACTGAAATAAATAAACAAGTTGAGGAAATGTTACAAGATCATCGAATAGAACACAGCAACAGCCCATGGAATTTTCCTCTACTCGTAGTGCCGAAGAAGAGTGAAACCAATGAGAAAAAATGGCGTCTTGTTGTTGATTTTCGTCGACTAAATAATGTCACTATAGGTGATGTATTTCCCCTTCCTAATATAAATGAGATCCTAAACCAATTAGGTAAATCCCAATATTTTAGTACCATTGATTTAGCTAGTGGGTACCATCAGATACCTGTTGACAAAACTGACAAGGAAAAAACTGCCTTTAGCACCAATATGGGACACTATCAATTCGTCCGTATGCCGTTTGGATTAAAAGGAGCTCCGGCTACCTTTCAGCGACTGATGAATTGTGTTCTTTCAGGTCTAAACGGAATTAAATGTTTTGTATACTTGGATGATATTGTCATCTACGGCAGTAACTTGAATGACCACAACACTAAACTAATGCAAATATTTGATCGTCTACGTGATTTTAAACTGAAACTCAACCCTGAAAAATGTAGGTTTCTTCGTAAAGAAATAATATATCTAGGACACATAATTACTCAAAGTGGTATAAAACCTGACCCAAAAAAGATTGAAGCCATTTCCAATTATCCAGTCCCATTAAACGAAAAAGAATTAAAATCCTTCCTTGGTTTAACTGGATATTATAGACGTTTCATTGCTGATTATGCTTTACTTAGCAATGCTTTAGTTAAACTGCTTAAAAAGAATACAAAATATGATTGGAACGCCTTTTGTGAAGAATCTTTTAAATTATTGAAAAATTATTTAGTGACTCCTCCTTTGTTACAATACCCAGACTTCACCAAAGAATTTAGTATTACCTGCGATGCGAGTGGAGTTGCCGTTGGAGCTGTTCTGTCCCAAACTTTAAATTTATGTGATCTCCCAATAGCTTATGCTAGCCGAACTCTCAACTCCGCTGAAAAGAATTACCCAGCGATTGAACAAGAGTTACTAGCTATAGTTTGGGCTACGAATTATTTTCGACCTTATGTATACGGGAGAAAATTTATAGTTTTTACGGATCATAAGCCTTTAATCTGGCTCTATAACATAAATAATCCAACATCAAGATTAATACGATGGCGGATAAAGTTGGACGATTTTGACTTTGAAATCAAACATAAACCAGGAAAACTCAATGCTAATGCCGATGCCTTAAGCCGTATTCAGATTCCAAATAATAGCAGTCTTCTAACAAGCGTTAACGTCATCACACGTTCTAAATCAAAAAATCAACAACTTAATAAAGTTCATACGGAATCTGTCATTCCAAATCTTAATGATGACATAGATTTGATTGATACTAATATACCGAGTTCCTCTAAAAGTAACGAAACAAATAAGATTATTCACTTAACAAACCCTACAGACATTCAACATGTAATTGAAGAGTCTCATACTTCCTCGATAGGTGGCCATCAAGGCATTTTTAGAACGTTTCATCGAATAAGACGATATTACAGTTTTCCTAAAATGTACGCGGAAATTTCAAAATTCATTAAAAACTGTAAATATTGTCAAGTAAATAAGTGCAATCGTCCTACGAAAATGCCAATGAAAATTACGTCTACTTCATCACAAGCCTTTGAAAGAGTTGCTTTGGATATAGTTGGTCCTCTTAACGTTTCACATAACAACAACAAATATATACTCACGATTCAGGATGACTTAACCAAGTACTCTGCAGCTGTTCCAATACCATCACAAGATGCTGATACAATAGCAAGAGCATTTGTAGAAAACTTTATTTGTATATACGGCTCACCTAAAACAATTCTTTCAGATCAAGGTAGTAATTTTAAAAGTGCTTTCTTTAAGTCTTTTTGCAGGCTTTTAAAAATAAAAAAAATTGAATCAACTGCCTACCACCCGCAGACAAATGGTGCATTGGAGAAATCTCACCATACCTTAGAAGCCTATCTTCGTAATTATGTTAACAAAGACTTATTAGACTGGGATACATGGATACCCTATGCTATGTTTTCGTATAATTCTACACCTCACTGCTCAACTAACTATATGCCTTACGAATTAATATTCGGTTCAAAACCTCTTATACCTAGTTCCATTGATCGTGAACCTGAAGTCATCTACAATTACGACGACTATGTGTCAGAATTAAAATTCAGACTTCAGAATACGTTGACTTATGCAAAAGCTAATTTTATTCAATCGAAAAATAAATCCAAACAATTGTATGATAAGAATATAAATCCAATATCCTTAAAAATTGGAGACAAAGTTTTGCTAAAAAATGAAAAACGAACGAGTAAACTCTCACCAATTTGGTTAGGACCCTATGTAGTAAAAGAAATTATATCTACAGAAAATACATCGATACAAATTGGAAGTTGTAGCAAAATTGTACATAATAATAGACTAAAACTTTACAATACTGTAGAATAATGGAATATGAAATCAATCTTCTCTTAAGCATATATAATATTCAATCTAAAAAAAAAAAAATTATAAACTCGACTAGTTGATATAATTAAAGCTATTATTTTGAAATAAAAATTATTATATTGTATTATATTTAAAAACCAAATTATTTTTTATTTTTAAATTATAAATTGAATTCTAAAACAAAAATATTAAATCAAAAATGGTTGCAAATACTATTGGAAATTAGAACATATAAGTCTTATAGAAATTTCTTTTTCTTCCTTGATTCTAAGATAAACTTCTCTTACAGTGAACTTTATCTTAAATTTAGGGGGATGGTGTTGTGAGGTTCACATTTACACCATATCACATTTACACCATATCACATATACACCGTATCACATTTACACTGTATTTAATATCGTTTAACTATATTCATTCTAATACACCGTATTTAATATCGTTTAACTATATTCATTGTAATTTGTTTTAACGAACGTCTATAAACGAACGTGTACAAACATGTGGAATTAATGATATATAAGCGAAGAGAATTTGTTAATCGCTCTCTTTTTCTGTTCGAATTTCCAGCTATAAGCAACCAAAATTAATAAATAAATTCCAACAGAATAATCCATTCATTTAAATAATAAAGAGTTAAAATCTAATTTTCTTAAAGTTAAATGTGAAATTTAATAAATTATTTGTTTGCTAAAAATTATAAAAAATGTAAATAACAATTTTTACTAATGCAAATTTGTGTTAAATAAAGCAACCATGAAATTAATAAAAAATTTATTGTTAATGAACGACATCCATAAGTTGTATTCACAACAAAAACACACTGAAATACTATATAGTTCTATACTTTGTTATGCCGGGATTTTGATTAGTGATTAAAAACACTTTTGATTACAAGCAAACAAACAATTTCCTTTTTATTAAAGTTTACAAATGACAGTAATAGAATTATAATAGTTAACTCACGTCACTAATAACAAGCAAAAACATCTATTTTTTATTTGACTAATGCAGCTTATAAAAAATTAGTTCATTAGTTCATTTGTTTTTCTTTCTACTAATATAATTATAATTTTTTTTTTTTTTTTGTTTTTGAAGACTTTTGTCTTATCGACCTTTTATTTTAAATTATACTTTTTTGTCCCAAATTGGGCAACAGATTTTAGGTCAGGTTGGATTTTCTTTTAATTAAAACATTTTTTGTTTTTTAAAAGGACCTTTTAAAAAACAAAAAATGTTTTAATTAAAAGAAAATCCAACCTGACCTAAAATCTGTTGCCCAATTTGGGACAAAAAAGTATAATATAATTTTTTTATTATTTATTTAAACTACAACATTTTTTTATTTAACATTTTGCAATAAGCCTTTATTTGATAGCAAAAAACTATATTCAATTTTGCAAAGAAAATTCCATCTCAATGGCCACAATAATTTTTTTGATTTTTAATTTAATTTTTTATACCCAATCCAATTTTATCTGATTGTACATTTTCTTTCTTCCACCACTAATTGTGATTCTCCGGGTTTTCGCTCAATTTTTTTGGGTCTTTCGTTTTTAAATCGAATTCGATGTTTATTAGACCGTTATTACAATATAATATTTTTTTACTATTTTGTTGTATCTAATAAGTTTACATATTTATAAAAATGTATCGTTACAACCAACTGAGTCAAATACAAATAACAAAGTAAAACATTTATTATTTGTAATTTAGCCCAGAGAGAACGACAAATTGAAAAAAGGAGTTCGAGAGCACTGAATCAGCTTTAAACAACGCAATTACTGGGATCAGGAATTGAACAAAAACTGACAAACAGATCGAAAGTAAATCTCAACACACGCCAAATCTATAAAAGACTGTCACGGAGCACTGAGTTTCACAGTCAATAATGTCCACCAGTACATTTATTACATTATTTAGTAAAATTTTAAACCATATAAAAAATTAAGATTTTACACATACACACCCGACAAACAATTGCTAATTTTGTAAACGAAGAAAAACTGAATTGTGTTCCGTGACCGCATCGGTAATTAGGAGACAAGTAACCGAAAAAAAATCGCATTGTGGTCAAAGAACGCCTTGTCACATGATGACGAACGAAGACCTTTCGATAGCTTTTCAGTAATATGTTATTGACCGAGGACTGCCATATTTCTGTACACGTTAGTACTCTTTTGCAGTATATTATTGAACACAATTAAGTCATTAACTGGTAACATTATCCAGTTTATTGTTGGACACAATTAGGCCATTAAATGTTACCATTTTCCAGTTTATTGTTGGACACAATTAGGCCATTAAATGTTACCATTATCCAGTTTATTGTTGGACACAATTAGGCCATAAACTGGTCCATAAACCAGTTTATTGTCGGACACAATTAAGTCAATACTGGTATCATTATCCAGTTTATTGTTGGACACAATTCAGCCAATAACTGGTATCATTATGCAATTGATTGTTGGACACAATACAATCATTAAATGGTACCATTACGCAGTTTATTTTTAGCCCCAATTTAGTCATAAGTTGGTTCTAAATTTAAATAAATTTAGAAAAAAACGAAAAAAAACACGAAAATTTAATTCATATTTCAAAATATAATTCATATTTATATAATTGTAATTGTATAAAAATAATTCATATTGTTCATATTTATATTGTTTCATTTTACATTCTATAATTTTTAAATTTTCATTCCATTATATTTTTCAATCTTTTAACTCTAATAGACGACCTCTTGAGAAACTCTTGAATTCCCTTCTTTACCTGTTCCTCTGTAATTGGTTGGTCCTTGTTCATATAATTGATGACATTTGTTGTCAACACCGCAATATTTTTGTTATCGGAAAACACTCGTTTTGAAATGGCTAGAATGTTTAAAAATATAAATTTTAGGTAAGAAAAAGAATTTTTGAATATAAATTACCTTTGTCTGTTACTTTTATGCCAGATTGACCTGTCCATGTATATTTCCTAATCAGGTCGTAAGTAAATAAATGTTCAAATAATTGTTTGATAGTTTTATTTAATGAAGTACTTTTGTACTTATATAATCTTAATGTCTGAAAGAAAAAATATAATCTAAAAACTTGTTAACTAGCTAAGTAAAAATGCACTACCATTTGATCTCTAAAATGATTGTCTTGCAAATCACTATTAAACTCCATTATTTGCAAAACTGTTTTTAATGGTACCGATGGATAATTGAAATTGAAATCCTTCGTAATTGCAGAATTTGTAGATTCTTGCCTTTTGATATTTATCAGCTCTTCCAAAAATGATTTTATAACTTTTTGATTTTGTAAAATTTCTTTATTTTTTTTTTCTGTTTAATTTTTTGTTCAGATTGGTTTTTTAAAATTGAATCAAATTTTGAATCTAGAGCATCTATTTTTCTAGTTAAACTAGACAATTTTGGTTGAGATTTATTTTTTTTCTCTTTTTTTGTAGGATTTTCAATTTCATTTTGTGAAATTGCACTATTATAGCTTGAATCCAGCAACTTTTGTCCAATACAACAGTTTTGTCGCATAACCTGTCCTCTAGTAGGTGAAATATTTTGGGTTGCTCGCAAAGGTGAAGCGTTATCAGTATATATTGATACATCAGATTCAGATACGTCTGTTACAGTTTTGAGGAGCTCTGAATCGTTATCGAATTCAGGACGTGTTGTAGGTGGTTTTAGGAAAATTTCTGGAATAAGAAATTATTAAAATAATACAAAGTGATAATAATAGTTAATAGTTAATAATTTATCATTTGTTTTTTAATTACCTTGATTTATTGACTGTTTTATTTCTGTGTCTATTTTTTGTTTATTTACTAAATCATTTTGATTGTGTGAAGAAACAGTTTCATAAGTAACCCTTGAAACATTAGAAATATCCCTTAAAACGATTGTATTATCATACTCTCTAATATGTTGACCAGTTAATGTTAGTGCAATGTCTTAATAATGAAAATAAGTATTAAAAACAAATAATCTATCATTACATTTTTAATTTTTTACTACCCGTATTTGTCTTGTACCCGTATTTGTCTTGTCTTGTCCTTGTTTAATTTTTTACTACCCGTATTTTGTCCCGTGTCCTTGAAACAGAATTCCCATATGATAGTGCTGCTAGAGGTGGAACTTCGTTGTTAAATTCTAAATTAATATTCGACAAGTTGTCCACAAATTCGAACTCAGCATTAAGATTTGGCACTTCATACCTAGCTTTTTTTATTTTGTGCCAATTTTATTCATCGGTATTTGTATGAAACTCGAAATATTTCTCAAGTTCTCTTGCCTCAGTTAAAGTCTCAATTTGTGATCTGAGAACATTGCATACATATTTCTCCAAAGACGAATCAGGCAAGGAATCTTTTTTTTTGATAGTTTGGCGATAGTTATGAGGCCAGTAAATAAAGTTGTCTATAATCCAGTTAGATAGCACTACAGACACCTCTTTTTTATCATTTTTATCTGTTGTTTCGATGATTGAGTACATTTTCGACCTATGATATACATTCAATTTAAATTTATATATGATAATGATACAAAATTATTTCATGTTAGAAAAGAAATAATATAATAAGTCAAACCTAGTATAAGTTGTTAGTATGCAGGATTGGAAAACAAATATATTTGTTGTCTTCGTCTTGCATAGCAAAAAGTTTTTTTTCTATAAATTCATATGGCCACATATATTCCGCTGTTTCAATGAAATCTGCTTTGTATATATCAAATCTAGTTGAATTTATAGGTATCTCATAAAAATGAACATTGTTTACACACTTATTTCCGACTACAAATATTTTACCCCTAATAACTACAATATGTCTAAGGCGTACAATATCTTTATTTTGCCCCAAAAACCAACAATTTTTTTCTGTGCTACTAAGTTCAAAATTTTTTAGCATAATTTTTTTATAAATTTTTTGCCCATTTTCATAGCAAATCTTTTTTAAAATAGGATAAACTTTTTGATTACCAGTTTCAATTGTTTGAACGTTATTTTTTTCAAATAAACGGTTAAATAACTGAGCAAGTGGCTGGTTAGGTTTTCGTAGCATATTCTTTGCAGAAAACATGTAACTCTCGAATGGAAATGCAGAAAAAGAATCTAAAGTACCAAACTGTTTCACATCGTCTGTTAAATGTATTAAACAATGCATATTGTATGTGAAGTGATGCCGTCCGTATATTTGTGCCATTCCATTAACAAATTCTTTCAGTAAATTTGGGCTACATCAGCTTTTGTTTGAGATAATGTCGCACTGCATAGAATTAAAATTGCAGTATGGAGTAAAAGAAAATGATTGTATTTCTCCTTTGATAAAACGTTCTTAAGTACAAATGGACCGCAATATAATACAAAGACCCTGAATTCAGAGCCTTTAAAGTAAGAAAGTTCTGTTAACGGTCTTATTTGTCGCTGAAAATCATTTGGCTGTGTTTTACTTATCATTTGTAACTTATTTGATATTTTTTAACTTCTGCACTAGAGAGAAGAGATGTTGTTTCTCCATGTACCCACATTTTTAGTAGTTTTTTGACGACGCCCAAACAGACTAAATGCAGATATTCTAATGGGAATTGCCTGATCATATCAATGTCTAACTCTTCTAAAATCGAGACACAGTTATGATGATTTTCATCTGCTTTCTGTCTAAACGACTCATTAGTACGTAGCCTTATGTTTTCTATTGAATATGTCATCCTATTACGAATAAACTCTCCTTCTTTCCAACATTTAAGACACCCAGAATATGCTGCATAAGATTTTGTGCCAAGTATACTCGACCTTGCTGGAGCATCACATATAAAAGCTCGAACTTCTATGCAAATTTTCATTCCGTTAAATATATATCCATTTTCCATAAGATCTTTAAGCTCATGAACAAATGGTTTTAAGAAAACATTAAAAGCATTTGGTTTTTTGCTTCCATAATAGATACTTATAATGAAAATATTGGGCTTATTTAGATTAACACCTTTAGCTAAAATCAACCAAAAACTATTTTGATTACTTTTATTAATTGGTACTCCATCAATATTAAAATCAAATACAATTTTTTTTGGTAAGTAATTCAAACCAAACAGTAAGAATAACAAATATTTGTGTAAGCCAATATAACAGTATTCACCTGGTGGACATTCCAACATTTCTCTAGACGATGGAGTGTTCAAGAGAGTTCTTTCGGTAAATCGGTAAATAAATTTCGGTAAATACTATCTTTCGGTAAATTTTCGAAACCATTTAATCTCAACGCAATCATTAACTGCTTTTGCTTGAATATTATTTCTGATTGCCCATAGCTGAAGAAATTCTAAAATATTCTTACCATCTACGAAATTGGTATTGGATGAATTATTAAATAAATTATCTTTATTATTTTTCAAAGTAGAAGATAATTATTCAACATCATCTCCACTTCTATCAGTTGTAATACAACTTCTGTTGTGAATCTCCATTTCAGAAATAGTTTTAATATCATTTCTATTTTCACTCTTCAAAATATTTTGGGCAGTCTTATTATCAGGAAACAAATGCCGTCTAATAGACCGCTTAGAAAGGTTTATTACACTTTTATATTTTGGCATTGTTGTGTTGTAAGGTATCAAACAAATATCATCTGTATACCAGTAACAAGTCGGGCACAAATCCTTAAAAATTATCGAAGAATAATATTTAGGTAGAATTCATAAAAAATCTACCTATTTAGATGGGTTACATTCCTTCCTTAAATAACTTCCAATTCTTAATTGAAACTAAAGCTAAATAAAGTTTTTACTCACCAATCTATTTTTTGTTTGTGGTTACTAATCGGGCAGAAATCCTTGAAAATTACCTACAAAAATATTTCAAAAGTATTTTTAATTAATTCTATTTTAAATCTTAATTAATATCTAATAATTATAATTAAAAGTTACCTTTTTTAATATTATTGTGAACAATAAATTTCCACACATATAATTAAACACATTAAACATTAAACACATTAAACACATATAATAAATTTCCAATTTATTTAATTTTTATCGATGCAACACAACTTTTACATGTGAATTCCAAAACAAAAATAAACCACCATGTGCTCAACAAAATGCAAAATATTTTACATGATATAAAGTAAGTTCGGGTGGACGAGAAAATGCGAGCTTAAAAAAAAAATTCATTTTTGATTTTCTTGCTCGCAATATATCGCGTCACTTCGTTATTTTCAAAATAAAATTAAGAGAGGTTTTTTTTCGGGCACATTTCACCATTCGGGCACAAATGGCATAAATGTAAACGTCCGGTTACGTTTTGTTTGTCGGGACAATTACGTAAATCACTTATTATGTATTGTAATATATATTACAATACATATATCCGAGATATCTATATAATTAAAGATAAAAAAGCCGCTATGGCCCTTACCCACTGAAACAATCTCTATCAAAATTAATCTAATTGGTCATATTAACCGTAATTATCATATTTAAAATTTTATAAACTTGGTTAAGAAAAACATATAATGAAAAAAATTGTAAAAAGGAAACAAAAGGAGACTTAGCTGATTAAAAGTTGTAAGATGTCTTGACAAATCCCCACCAATACTTTCGTCCGAGACTTTCGTCCTTGTACGTCTCACAAACACAAACTTTTAATATTTGCCTCTCCAGCGTTGTGTGAAACAGGAATTGCATTAATCCTGATTCTAATATTGTCCGGTTATTAGTACAACCAGTTTTTTCTTCAATTAGCCTGAGCCCTTAATTCCTATTCTCTTAACCCCAGCAAGATTGATGAAAGTTTAGCTATTTAATTTTAGTGTCAATAGTTCATAGAACATATTGAATTATTTCGTCATAAATATGCGGTTGTATTTCGCCACTTTCATAGGTTATTTTCAGTAATACAAAAATGAAACTAAAGTTAATGATTTCAATATAAATATTTTTTTGTTTATTAGAATAAGACCCTTTTCTTTTGATTTTCTATTTTAGGTAGATTTCATATAAAAATCTACCTATTGCAATGGGCTTCATCTCGGAATTTCGGAAAAATTTTGATGCCAAACGACTATATGTGATAAGCGGAGACGGAAAAACAAAAAAAAAAAAATTATATATATATATATATATATATATATATATATATATATATATATATATATATATATATATATATATATATATATATATATATATATATATATAACGATATGAGGTATAACGGAATTTAGCGGCACTCTCACGGTCGCATTTTTCGACCTACACCAAAATAATTTTCTGTGTATGTTTCGGCAAATAATGTCTTGGACAAGTTCGTGAACTGGCCATATCCGGGTACCGGTTAAGCGGCTAGAGCCAAAAAAGTCGAATAATCTAGGGCGCTATAACTTCCGTTTGAATAATAATATTTTAATAGAATTTAAAAATATTGAATATTTGAACCTTTTTTTATCATTTTTATCCAGATGACAACTTTGGCGTTTCAGGTTCCTCAAAAATCAGCTGTTTTAAAAATTTACTAAACTTTGCTGTCCTTGATCTAGCTGAAATGGCCAAGCTCATATTTGAAAACTTTTTTTCAGGTACCCAAAATATAAATCTTTCCAAAATTTTCAAAAAAAATAGTTCAAGTCTAACGGTTGAGAATCTAGGGCTGTTGAAATGAAAACAAACGCAAAAGGCAATGCTTTCATCATGTTTCAGTTTTTGTAATTTATATTCATCTTAACTTTTAAGCAAAATTTTAAACTATAGCCTCAAAAAATTTCAGCTTTCTAACCCAAAAGGTACCATTTTTATAAGCTTTATAATGCACCCTTTACAAGAAAAATATCAAGCCATTTAATACCATAGAAAAAAAGTCCGAGCGGCAGGTATATCCGCTAGAAATAGGTAGATTTCGGGATCAGACAGTTATGTGTGCAATTAGAATCGGATTTATCAGATTACTTTAAAAAAAACTAACATTAGATACAAATAAAACTAACAATTCATTTTAAAAAACATATTGTGAATTAATGGAAATGAATGTAAAATTAATTAAAATAGATATAAAATTAACTAAAATTATGCGAAATCTACCTAAAAAAATTTAATTACCGCCACTGAGGTAGAGTACAAGATTTTTTTTTGTTGTTTTTCGTAGGAAGTTGGAAATTTTCACCGAAAACATTTGAAACACGACTTTAGCATTAAATAATTATATATCAAATAATTAAAATAATTATTCTTATTTTGTTGACTTATAATTTTTGTTGCAACTAACACTTCTAACAGTCTAGTTTAAACTAATTTAGAAACGATTATAAGGTGATAATTACCATTGCATAATTTCAACGGTTTTTTAAACCATTTTTTGCTTCTAATATGATTACAACTATCCATACGCATACATCACATATATAGGTGCATACAACTACAACAACGCAAAACATTTTTTCCAACCAATATTTTCTACAAGTTAAGAACAATTTCCATACACACATTGTTTTAATTATCATTTCCATTTGCAGATCTATTATCTCTCTATTTCACGTATTTTACTAACATTTTCTTACATAAAAGTAAATACCTCATTAAATATATGCAATCTTCTAAAAACCGCTTGGAAATTTAGTTTAACCCAAAATGCAATTCATTTTGGTAAATAGAAAATCAAGAGACGCGGTAGTGTCTTGCGCGCCATGTTTTGAAAGACACTACTAGTATATATACTGTGCACCGAATATCAAGAGACGCGGTAGTGTCTTGCGCGCCATGTTTTGAAAGACACTACTAGTATATATACTGTGCACCGAATAGGTTTTAAAGGCTAAAATTTTCATTTCGAATAATTTGCATTTTTTCTACAACTGTATTCAAAGTTATCAATAAAAGTATATCTTATTTAACTATATGTTTCTCATTAGTAAAAAAAAAATCAGCATTCATGCTTTTTTCTGAAAGTTTATAAAATCAAAATTTTGCTTTCCCAAACTTTTAGTAAAATTAAAATGTTATTACAAATTTTTATACCACGTTGGTAGCATTGATATGAATGTAGTAATTTAGTATCATTTTGGCGAATTCAAAAACCAACCAAATGTACAGAATTGAAAAACACAAAATTATGCGAATTGAAATTTATTATCCCTCAATATTGGTAATATTTAACAACAGTTAAAAAACTTAAACACGAACCCAGATTGTTATGTTTGTATCCAGAAAACCCTTCAAATGTTTAATTAATATATTAAATGGAAGTTGGTAATTATAAAAGTATTAGAAAAAAGAATATATTTAGAATATGCTTTCAGTAAAAAGACCTATTATTGATGTGTTAAGAAAACGATGTTGTGAAAACATGTATTTGGTCTATTATGTAAATTTGTTATCTGAGAGAACCCAACAAATGTTATATCGATAATAAATTTTAATTTTTATTTCATTTTATTTTAGAACGTTGGTAGTTATTTTGAAGTGATGAGATTAAAAAATAATTTAGTAGGCTTTAAAATTTTGTGTTTTTAAGCTTTATAAGATATAAAGAAAAGAATTTGAGAAAATTTTATTATTATTTTAAGGGTTCCGTACTTGGAAAAAATAGAACAAAACTCTTATGGTGAGGACTTGATTGTTTATTATCCATTATTCACAACGACTTTCTCACTGAAAATGAAAATATATGTATTTACGTATATTTATGTGATAAGATTAGGCGAAAATGACAAATATGTGCCGATTTCGAGATTAAGGGGATATATAACCGTAAAAACTGAAATTTTTTAAAACTTTCAGTCAATCATAGACTATAAAGTTTATGGAAGACACCAATGGTACTTGGCTGAACATAATCAAGAATTTTTAAAAAAATTGTTTAATTGCGAAACACTTAATTTCACATCCTTTTTCGCACAATGTTGTTTTGTTTATTATTTATTTAAAGTAAATAACAATCGATTTAAGCTTTTATGCTATCCTCAAGAACTTTTATAAAATAGTTATGTTCATTTTTTAAAATTATTAGTCAAAGACTATAGTTTTTATGTGTTTCCGTTGTATGTAATAATTTTATTAATTTTCGAATGCATTGCTTTAGACTTATTTTCGAATATTTCTTTTACTTTTTCATGAGTTGTTCATGTCATGAGTTGAGACCTGTTTACATAAAAACGATACTTTTATTTTTTAAAATATTGCACCTAGGTCCTAGATTGATAAAAAATCGAGAGTAAAGTTCTCTGTAGAAAACATTTTATATGGATAATAATAATTTGATTCTCCCATATTATATTATAACTTTACAAAAAACAGTCAAATCGTCGCAAAAACAACCAAAAGGCTGTAAAAAAGCCGCGCCATGTTTTTCTTTAGCTTGAAACTATCAGTTTAACTATAACAAATAAATTCTTGTATCTTTTTCTTTACAAAAACTTCTCAAATCATAAAGCACAAATCAGGTCGCGCCAAGGTTTTTGTTCAAGAAATATGTAAGTGAAAGTGAGCGGTTTTTTATAGAAAAAAAAATAAATTATATATCCTCTGCTTAAAGAAATTTTAATAAATGTGCATATTTATTATATATTTTAGAATTATGATATGTAGTTCTAGAGTATTACTTAAATTATATAATATAGCTAGATGTTTAGAAAACAAAATGCCATTAAGAAATTTTATAACTAGTGCTTTATGATTTGAGAAGTTTTTGTAAAGAAAAAGATACAAGAATTTATTTGTTATAGTTAAACTGATAGTTTCAAGTTAAAGAAAAACATGGCGCGGCTTTTTTACAGCCTTTTGGTTGTTTTTGCGACGATGTAATTTTTCTATGAAATCTACCTATAAAAAAATCTAGCTAAAAAAATATTAGAAAAACATTATCAATCTCATAATATTCAAATGTTGTTTTTTTATATAAACAAAAACCAATACTTAACTCCTTCTTTTCATTTTCCCACAATTTTTGTTTTTTTTTTAAATAGACAAAGAAAAAAACTTTAATTTGATTTTAGGGGTGATGTATGTAGTTTTATCTATCTACAATAAATTTATTTTAAGGTTGTTTGGGATTACGGTTATTTTGTTTAATGTTTATAAGTTTAACACTTATCTGTAATTATTTAGTCTAATTGATTGGTAAAAATACGTTTCATATACTTAATTCTTTAAGCGCCCATTGTATGCATGAATTTAGATATGATTTGTTTTGTGTTTTTATTTATTTATTTTTCAATTTTTTTCGGTTTTTATAATTTTCTTAGTGGTATTCACTGGCTTTAGATTTTTCACACAATAGGTGTAGTATAATGCTTATAAAATTGGAACCTATTTTGTTAGAATGTTGAAAATCTCTGACGTTATAAATGAAAAATGTATCTAAGAGAAAATAGGAGTTTAAACAACATAAACTCAAATATGATGAAAGCATAGCCGTTTGCGTTTGTATTGGTTTCAACAAACTTAGCGGCTCAACCTCTGGACTTGGATCATTTTTTTTTTAAATTCTGGAAAGATTTATATTTGAAGTACGTGAAAAAAAGTTTTCAAATATGAACTTGGCCATTTCAGCTAGATCAAGGGCAGCAAAGTTTAGTAAATTTTTAAAACAGCTGATTTTTGAGGAACCTGAAACGCCAAAGTTGTCATCTGGATAAAAATGATAGAAAAAGGTTCAAATATTCAATATTTTTAAATTTTATTAAAATATTATTATTAAAACGGAAGTTATAGCGCCCTAGATTATTCGACTTTTTAGGCTCTAGCCGCTTAACCGGTACCCGGATATGGCCAGTTCACGAACTTGTCCAAGACATTATTTGCCGAAACATACACAGAAAATTATTTTGGTGTAGGTCGAAAAATGCGACCGTGAGAGTGCCGCTAAATTCCGTTATACCTCATATCGTTATATATATATATATATATATATATATATATATATATATATATATATATATATATATATATATATATATATATATATATATATATATATATATATATATATATATATATATATATATATATAATTTTTTTTTTTTTTTGTTTTTCCATCTCCGCTTATCACATATAGTCGTTTGGCATCAACATTTTTCCGAAATTCCGAGATGAAGCCCATTGCAATAGGTAGATTTTTATATGAAATCTACCTAAATGAAGCCCATTGCAATAGGTAGATTTTTATATGAAATCTACCTAATATCAAAATCTCTTTTGTTTTTATTATTTTTACTAAGTAACCGTTTGAAAAACGATTAAATAAGAACAAAAAAATACAACACAAAGAAGATTTTGAAATAAAATGGTTTGATAATGTTTGATTATAAATTATGTGTGATGGTATAATTGTAGTTGTGACGTAGTTCATTTGATCTTTGGTGGATTTAATATGTTATTAAAAGTAGTTTGAACTAACTTAAATAAAACTGTTCCGAAATTGTATTGATGGAGTTAGTTCAGATAATGTATTTAATTTGGTTCGATAATTTTTTTGAATTATTCTGTTTCTACTTATATTTTTTATTTAAACTAATCTGACTTATCTAATTTTATTTGGACACAAAACCGTCTGACCCCGAAATCTACCTATTTCTAGCGGATATACCTGCCGCTGGGATTTTTTTTGTTCTATATTCATTAACTGAACTACATCACTTGTTTTCACAACATTCATCAAAATTAACAGTTTTTATAAGAACTGAATCTAAAAAATTATGGTGCAAATTATGAAACTTTTTGCAATCCATACAATTTTAGAGCGATCTAGTTTCGAACCAATGAGAAAATTTTAAACTTTAAAAAAGTTTATCATTCTCATCAGGGCTAGCCGACTAGATAAACTCTACCAAAAAATGTCAACGCTAATGTATATAAACCAAAAATTAGGTTACAACTCTAGCGAAGTGTAAAAACAAAAAATTTACATAAACATACATTTAATAAATTCAGGTTTAGTCAATTAATTTCTCTGGTGATCACTGTTTTGTTATACTCTAGACATTCTAGTATTGAATAACAAACTTGTATCGGTGAGAGGAAGATGACTAGTCTTCACTTGTGTCTATTGACACATGATCAACAATTAATTCAGTAAATTATTTGTGATATAACATCACCCCGATGGAAAATCTCCCATCAAGAATAATATAAGAACTGAATCTAAAAAATTATGGTGCAAATTATGAAACTTTTTGCAATCCATACAATTTTAGAGCGATCTAGTTTCGAACCAATGAGAAAATTTTAAACTTTAAAAAAGTTTATCATTCTCATCAATGGATTGCAAAAAGTTTCATAATTTGCACCATAATTTTTTAGATTCAGTTCTTATATTATTCTTGATGGGAGATTTTCCATCGGGGTGATGTTATATCACAAATAATTTACTGAATTAATTGTTGATCATGTGTCAATAGACACAAGTGAAGACTAGTCATCTTCCTCTCACCGATACAAGTTTGTTATTCAATACTAGAATGTCTAGAGTATAACAAAACAGTGATCACCAGAGAAATTAATTGACTAAACCTGAATTTATTAAATGTATGTTTATGTAAATTTTTTGTTTTTACACTTCGCTAGAGTTGTAACCTAATTTTTGGTTTATATACATTAGCGTTGACATTTTTTGGTAGAGTTTATCTAGTCGGCTAGCCCTGATGAGAACGATAAACTTTTTTAAAGTTTAAAATTTTCTCATTGGTTCGAAACTAGATCGCTCTAAAATTGTATGGATTGCAAAAAGTTTCATAATTTGCACCATAATTTTTTAGATTCAGTTCTTATATTATTCTTGATGGGAGATTTTCCATCGGGGTGATGTTATATCACAAATAATTTACTGAATTAATTGTTGATCATGTGTCAATAGACACAAGTGAAGACTAGTCATCTTCCTCTCACCGATACAAGTTTGTTATTCAATACTAGAATGTCTAGAGTATAACAAAACAGTGATCACCAGAGAAATTAATTGACTAAACCTGAATTTATTAAATGTATGTTTATGTAAATTTTTTGTTTTTACACTTCGCTAGAGTTGTAACCTAATTTTTGGTTTATATACATTAGCGTTGACATTTTTTGGTAGAGTTTATCTAGTCGGCTAGCCCTGATGAGAATGATAAACTTTTTTAAAGTTTAAAATTTTCTCATTGGTTCGAAACTAGATCGCTCTAAAACTGTATGGATTGCAAAAAGTTTCATAATTTGCACCATAATTTTTTAGATTCAGTTCTTATATTATTCTTGATGGGAGATTTTCCATCGGGGTGATGTTATATCACAAATAATTTACTGAATTAATTGTTAACAGTTTTTGTTTCATATTAATAGTAAATTACAATTCTAACTTTTTTTTCTAAATTTTTTTGTTTGACTCTAGAACATTTTCAAATTATATAACGTGAATATTAACATTTCGAACTGAATTTGTTTCAAGAGCAAATCACAAACTTTAAAAAAGAAATACCAATTATTTTTGGTTTTAATTTCAATGCGTGGATTCCGAGAATTCGTCTTTTTAGTATCCAAACTAGGACAACAAATTTTATATTTTATAGTAAGCACGGATTCGATTCTATTACTTCGTTCTCCGTTTATATTTAAAAAAAAAACGAACTTCAAAATATCAATTTTCTCGTTTTGATATCTAAAACGAACTAACCAGCAATATGCAAAATGCATTCTATATATATTCTAAACGTGTGGGTGTGAGGGAGATGATCAATGAAAGCATTTGTATATTATGGTGGACTTATCCGTTGAACCGCTATACTTCGGCGTCCACTTATTTGTCTCGATATTTATGATGGGAAGAAAGTCTTTACAACTGGAAAAACCATGTTAAACCCGTAGACTAAGGCCTATTGGGCAGACTTTCTTCCGTTAAGAGGTTTAAATTAAACAAACACTTTAACTTTTAAGAGAAGTTTATTAATTCTGATTTTTCGTTATGATTTTCGTTTTATTTATAGTACAATTGGATGAGGGTTTCTCCACTATTATCCCCTCTTAGTATTACCTTTATTTTAATAATTAAATCGATTAACCAATTATCAATCGATTTATTATGTAAAGGTAATATCGGTCCATCATATATTAAATAAATATAATTGCCTCGTTCAGCAGGAATTATATTTATTTCGTTAAATTTTATTTAAATTTATTTCTGTAATGTCATCAACTTTAATATTATTTTATGTTATTTAGATTTCGTTATTTAGTATATATTGTGGGAATTTATGGAAATTAGATCTAGGCTTTTAAGTTGTTGATGACTTATTTAATTGTTTAGAATAATTTGGTGGGAAGAATAACATATGTAATGTATGTCAATTAGATTAGTCATACATATGTTACAATATCGTCTCCGTTGTAATTTCATTTTCCGTTTATAAAGTTGGAGATCAACCATATTCGTCACCTTGTTATTTTAGAAATTGCGATACGAAAACTTGTTTAGGACTTTCATTCTGTTTCATAATTATAAAAAGAAACAAACACCCACATATAAAGTGTTGGTTTTTGTTTCAGTTATTAATATGTATTATAAGAACAAAGATGAAACAGCAAGGATGACAATAAATCGTTAATAATTTACGGGATAGACAAGATTGATAACTAACACAATTACAAATTCAAACAATTTAATATCGGATCGTATCAGAGAATATTAACGAAAATGTAAAAAATCCAATTATGTAGATTTTACTTATGTTTGTTTTAACAGAATCAATATAAAAGAAATTAATAATGTTATGATGAGCGTGAAACAATACGATTATGAGAAATCGTACTGTTGGAGGATCGATTAATAGACTCTTTATATTGTTGTTAATTGTATGAACTCTGAACAATGTAATGCATTGTCGATAATATTATGCTTGTTGTTATGCGTGTTTGCAGATGTTGGTACTAAAAATACCAAGTAGTCATGTCATAAGGAAGAAAAATAGAACAGTGTGGTAATTGGATGGAAATATATCTTTGACTGTTCGTTGGTTATTAAACCTCAACTACCAAAGCATACATTTCCTCCAATCCACCAGTACAGAACCTGAACTCGTTCTGGAGTGTGGGGGTAGATTCTCTTATAAATGCTACTGGTCCTAACTCACGTCGAATTGTGGCATAGCACACTTTTGATCAAGAATTTGCATAACAAGACTAATAAAAAGAAATTTGAACCGACAAAATAATAGCAATAAATTTCATCGCAATCCACAAAGCTTACTGTTATCTTTACTGTTAAAAAAAATGCTGAGCAGAAGGAAAAATGTTTACTATCCGTGAAAATTGTTCTTAAATTAAATGTATTTCTACCTAAAATTATAAAATGTGCCGAACGCAAATACGTTGAAAAGCTAAATGGTGAAGCATTTAAACTTTTAATTGTAAGTAGTAGAGAGGAAAATGAACCAATTTAATAGATAAATAGAAATAAAAGACATCGTAAATTCTAAAAGATTTTCTTTTGGTGAAACATTTGGATGGCAGGCTGTATATGCATGTGGAACTAAAACATGATGTAATAATACCGAATGATTTGCCTGTGTGAATGCTCTGATTACCAAAACCTTTGACTTTAAAGGTGTTCCGATGTCTATACAATTGGCCTAGCATGGCGTTACAAGTTCACGATTATGTTGTTGCTTGTAATACCTGCAAACATAAACAATGACCTTTAACCAGATTTGGCGTCCTTCGTTGCGATCTCATTTCGTTACTGAAAGTCCATGGCAGAGAGTCCATATAGATTTTTTGGGACCGTATTCCCGTTTTAAACTCGAGAATACGGTGTCATGGATTGTCCTTGATCATTTCACTAAATTTGTATTACTCAAACCTCTTCGAAACGCAACATCACCTAAGATGAAAGCCTTCTTAAAGAGTGATGTGTTTTTAACATATGGGGTACCAGAGTTTCTACATAGCGAAAATGGTAAACTATGACTGAGTAAATCATTTTAGTGTTTATTATCTGATTACCATATTCAACATATTAGAACTAGAGTCTACAGTCCTAAGAGCAATGGAAAAGGTGAACAGATCGGTCTTGGCCGCCATTCGAGCTTATGTTAAGGGTTGACATACAACATGGAACTCCTATCTAGAATAGATAGTCTATGCTTTGCGAGCTGCTCATCATAGTACCACTCAATACTTTCCGTATTACTTGTTTTTTGGACAACATCCAGTTTTAGATGGGAGGACATGTTGATTTTTGAAATGTCGTCACATTCTCGAAGAGACTGTTGACGATGGGTTGGATTATTTGTATCATCTGGTAATACTCAGATCTCGTGTTCAAGCAAACCCTAAATCTGCATTTGAAAAATCCTAACATCAATATAATCTGCGAACCCGGTTAAGGATATTTTTACCTCAACAGCGTGAATTTGTGCGGCAACATCATTTAATTAGCTCCAAAATTTATGTTGGCAATAATTGAATTCAGGATTGGCAATGTACTGTACGAATATAAAAACCTGGATTGTAAAAGTAACGGGGTTCATCATGCTAAGTAAATTAAAGCATAATCTTTCTGTACTGATTCTTACAGCTTTCTTCGTCACTTTTTCGTTCATTAGGGTTCACTCTACATCTGGTTTAGGTCTAGGGTCCAACAGTACACGACGGACATTATGAATTGTAAAGCTCAGCGTTCTGTGACAACCTTGTTAAAGATTTAAAATACGCTGAGATTCAATTTTCATCTGTTTACCAGTTCTTGACCGATTCCTTATCCCAGGTTATCGTGTAGTTCAAGCTGATTCGGCGTTCTCGAGATTTTTCTTCATGTTGTCGTTCTCTATATTGTTAAATCTGAAGTAATAAATGTTTTACCTTATAATATGTATTTAACTCAGTTTGTTGTAACGATATATGTTTGTCAAAATAAAATAATTTCTAATCCGACTCTACAATTTACCGAAGCAAAAAAAGAACGATTTCTGAACGAAGAAAGGAAAGAGCAAAATATATATCATAGTTGATATCCGCCATGATGTTGCAAAACAAAACTTACTTTTTAAAATTAACTTTTGACATCTTCATAGTGATAGGTGATAGGAGGAATAGTTTTTTCTGTATAACATTGTTGCATGTTAGTCCCGTTACAACATGGAAAATACCAAAATATTGAAATATATGTTATCTTCGATAGCCAAACAGCCACTTTTGGCACTAAAATTTACCCAGTTTGAATCAAAACTAGCATGAGAATGCTACCAAAATCTACAAAAGCTCTCCGGCAATATTAGCGACAAATTCATGTGGGCCCCCACACAGTGATGGAACGCTTCGGCATGGCCAAGAGTTCGCTCAAAACCACAATCCAAATATGGGAACAGAAAAAAAAGGCTAAATTATGGTGAAACAAGAGGAACTAGTATATGCCAAGAGGTTTCTATGTGACCTCCCTTTTACACTTAAAACAATCAACTTAAACAGAAAATCACTACCCAGTGAACACAAGACGTAAATATGACATCACACGAAGATCATATATATGTGATATAGTTGTTACGTAAATTGGCATTAAAACTGACTGTCATTTTGCGTATAGTTATTGCTTTCTAGCAGTCTATAGAATAGTGGGTAATTAAGTAGTGAGCAATGGATGACGGACGGGTAAGTCATCTAATATTTATTATATTGTGTTTTTTAAGTAAAAACAATGCATCACAGTAATAGAATTTTTGTTATATTACTATGATATCAATCTTTTATCATAACAACGTTACGAATATCTCCACATACATCACATTTATGTCATAGTTATATTATTATTGTTATGTCATATTCTTATATAAATAAGTGTGAAATAATGACATACATATGTGAAATGACCCAGATCTTACATAAGATGTGACTTAGCGGGATGTACTTATGATGTCGCAATGAGGCAAATGTGTTTTCTGGGTAAGGATGTTAACTTGGTGCGTTACTGAACATGATCAGTAACGCACCATCACCCTTTAAACCACCATTTACGACAGGTGTAGATTCTGCTACTCAGACGCGGAAACGATGGAACACGTCATATGCAACAATCCTAAACTTTCTTGGCACATATATAATTAGCTTGGTCGTAGAAGACTAAAACTCCCACTACCACAAGACGTTACTCTAATTGAGCAATTTATTCCATTAAAAATCTCAACTTGGATTACAGAATACAACTAGTAACGGCATCGCCGAAGACTGACTAATAAAACAACCAGTGTAAGCACAATAGACTTTCAGGTCACAGTGCTATTTGAACTGTAATTCTCAAGGCCCAATAAAAACAAATAATAAAAGACCGAAGTAAAATTGATTAAGTTAATCTTCAATCCTAACTAAACAAATTTAAAAATGAATTGTTGGATGAATGCATATGATATTACATGGTACAAAAAAACGAGAAAGCGGTTAAAGAAAAAGCGATTACCAACCTTCACCATGATGGCAAATACAGGTATATATTTGTTTCGTAAAGAGTTGAAATTATAGAGTTGGAACAGCAAGTCTGAGTTTTTGTGTGATGGTTTGGTGATCTTGCATGATTATTTCCATTTGTCTAGTTTTAGCCTGATCTTAATCCCAAAAGTTTAGTCACACCTAATATTTAATATCATATCGAAGACTATAAATAAATAATTATTTATAGTCTTCGATATATTATTATGTACCAACAACTTAATTTAATTTTACTTTTAATTATTTTCCAATAAAACTCAGACTATTTTATTTCACTCAATTAATTTTTTATACGGCTACAGTAAATAACACAATAAATAACTAGTTTAAAATAGAAAATAAATTATATTACAATTAGATACATATGAAGTATCTTCTTCAAATGTCCCCATAATGTGTAAATTCAAATAGAAAAACAACAACAAATAACTCACATCTAACCAGTCTAAAACGAATGATATCCACTCATTACATCTGTCTTTATAACTACATACTATAAGCGACACACATAGATATACATATACAATGCATTTCCTTTAGTTTCGTGTTAGCTAATGATAAAATCAATAAATTTCCTTCCACATGTTACAACAACAAAAACTTCGAGAAAATATCAAAAAAACTTAAAAAATAAACCGCATATAACAATATAGAAAACCTTCCCTAATACAAAAAAGGGAAGAATATAAGGAAAAATAATTATCCTTAAAAATAAAGAAAAGAAGAAAAGTCTGGCCGCCGAGGTCGCGTTTTATTTATTAAGTAAAAAAAAGTTTTCGATTCTTTTTTCTTTCTTTTTCTTTGTTTTATAGAAAAGTTGTGTTACGCTTTTTTGTAAAAAAGAATTCTAAGAAAACTTAGGAGTTTTTGATGTACACTTTGAAAAGCTTTTCTTCTTAATACTGTACCAATGGTTAAATATAAATTATTTTTAGTTTAGTATTGATAGAAAATCGAATCAAGCCGATAAAATAAAAAGTCGGACAAGTGCGAATAAAATTCGCTCGCCAAGGGTTCCGTGAATGTAAAAGAACACAAAATCAAAAATAAATGACATAAAGTTATGTTGTAAAGCCTTTATATCGCCAGACTATGGACGCATAACAGAATAATTATTTAATCGTAGACGTCAATAGTAAATGTCAATCACATCTACATTGATAAAAAATGACACAAAAATTGTTACTTGAGGTTAACTAAAGAAAGAAACTAAAGAAAGATTTAGTCAGCTTTTTAAAGGTTTAAATGGAGAATATTTTTTCTATAAATCAGAGTCAAAATTTGGGGTGGTGATGGTATATATATATGTACTTAAAATAAACCTTTTTTAACAATAACTAAAAAACTGTGCATCGCCAAATTCTAAAAAATATTGCAATGTTTCTTAAATTAAGTGTTCTTTCAAATGACACCCAGCTTGCTTGGGTCAAAAGAAGTTTTAATTTACCCTCCCCACACCATTTTTTTACCCTTAAACACACAGAAATATAATTATTTGAGACTTCGCTATAATTGTCATTTAAAGTTTATCAAACTTCCTGTCTATATGTATTTTTCCAAATTTTTCTGTCAATCAGTGTCGACACGTAGGGTGAGCACGGCTTGAAAGTTTTACTTTTTTGACAATAAGTCGAAAACTGTGTACAGCGAAATTCTAAAAACCCCACTCGCTTGGGTCAGAAAAAGTTTTTTTTACCCTCCTTACACCCATCCCTTAAACACACAGATATATAATTATTTGAGACTTCGCTATAATTTTCGTTCAAAATATAGCAAACTTCCTGTCTCTGTGAAATTTTTTAAATTTTTTCTGTCTATCAGTGTTGAAACGTAGGGGGGGGGGGGGATACGGTCTGAAATTTGCACATTTTTTAGAATAACTTAAAAACTGTGCACCGCAAAATTCTAAAATTGCGATGGTTCTTAAATTCGGTGCTCTTTCAAATGACATCCCACTCAATTGGGTCAAAAACAGTTTTTTTACCCCCCTTACACCCATCCCTTAAACACACAGAAATATAATTATTTGAGAGTTCGCTATAATTTTCGTTCAAAATACAGCAAACTTCCTGTCTCTGTGAATTTTTTCAATTTTTTCTGAAATTTGGTGTTCTTTCAAATGACAGCCCATTCGCTTGGGTCAAAAAAGTTTTTTTTCACCCTTCCCCACCCAGTCCCTTAAAAGCACAAAAATATAATTATTTGAGACTTCGCTATAATTTTCGTTCAGAGTTTATCAAACTTCCTGTCTCTGTGAACTTTTTCAAATTTTTCTGTTAATTAAGCTCGAAATGCAAGGGAAATCTTTTTGTGTCACTTTTTTGACAATAATTCAAAAACTATGCACTGCAAAATTCTAAAAACAATGGTAATGTTTCTTAAATCAAGCGCTCTTTCAAATGACACCCCACTTGACCTGGTTCTCTTTAATAAATATAGTTATGAGTATCTGCCCCTTTTCTATATTTTTCATTAAAAACCTACTCATTTTTCTATCATTCCAAATATATTTCAAGATTTTCGATGAAATAGAGTCGGAGTTATTAGGGGCAATAAAACATAGAGAAAACGTCATTTTTCAGAATTATACAAAAAATGGTGAAGTGTAAAATTCCAAAATACATTTTTAAGGAATGCTGTAATGAAGCTCTTCTATATAATACCCTTCTCGTCTCGATAAAAAAATTTATGTTCTCAAAGACTTTACATCGTACCTCTATAAAACAAACGAACTTTATTTATTTTTTAACAAGCCATCTTGTGTGGATAGGTTAGATTTATAAGCACCTCAAATTTTAAGTTCATCGGATTAATGGTTCACGAGATAATCGAAATAATGTGAAAAACACGTTACACTCCCACCAATAGTGTTCCGTATAAAAAACGGAACCCTAAAAAATTAAGCCTGACAATTTCCAATTTTCTTAAAATGTACCATTCTTCAAACCTATTTTTAATAAACTTGAAGATACATATTAACTTATTTTCCTACGACCTATTTGACTACGTTCCTTTTCTACCTGTCCGAAACCTGCGGATTATTTCTAAATAAATGACTAATTGAACGAGATCAAAACTGACATTAATATTTTTCAATTATTATATTATTAAAGAAACATTTGATACCACAAAAATCAATAACAAGAAAAGAAAATCTAGTCCTTAAAATATGTGTATTTTTCTGTTACATCAATTTTATTTAATCCTAATCTGCCTTAACGTTTCTTTTTCATTAAATCCCTTAGTCCATCTTTTCCTTGAGAAATAAATTGTTCTTTTGATTTTAATATAATTCAATTTCATTTTATTTTCAAAATCTTATCCGATTCGTATTTATTTTATTTTTAGCCACTACAGAAGACACGTTTTGAAGCTTACAGTTCAGATTTAGATAAATCTTCGGTTTTTTGTTGTTGTGCAAAATTAATTTTGTTGAAATTGGAAAATTACATTTTGGTAATGATATAAGGTTTTATCTTTCGCCTATGATATAAGGTTTTCTTGGTAAAACTGGACTAGTTGCTAACTGCCGCTAAGTCATTGGACAAGCACAATCCAACAAGCCACTACAATTTAAACGGCAGATAATTCGATTTTAAAGATAACCCATAAACCATACCATTATACATATAACATTTTAACAAACTGATTAGAATTTCTCTAACTCTTTCGTTATCTTCTTCATCGATAAAATAATCGACGACCATCTTCTGATCACCATTATTCTTTTAATTCTTGAAATGTCAAAGGAAGTTACACAAATTATATTGAGTGAGGTCAATCCCTTCGAAATAATAAAAAAATTAAATTAAAATTATTTATTTATATTTAAGTGTCGTGTCGTTGGGGTGAAAATTATAAAAAACATAAGCCTTAAAAAAGAAAATTATAAAAATTAGGTTAAGGACTTACTTCTCTCGATTGTTTTAGGGGAGATTGTGATACTCGTAATTGTTTAAAATTTCTTTTCTCTGTTATAAAAATTAAAATATTAATGAATAAGTTGTACGAAAACGATGTTAGCTAAATTCTAAAAGGATTTAAATAGACGACAAATTTGTTGTTAGGGTGGAAAAATTAGCACAATTCGCGTAAAATAGTTAGATATATTGACGAGGCTACTAATTAACTAATCCAACTTTAGTAATTCATTAAAAATTTTTATTAATATTATGGCTTCATTTTACTTCTATTTTGAAAGACGAAGGTTCTAAGAAATTTTTGAAGAAGTTTTTTGGATTTGAATTGATTTGGTTATTTAAATTCGTTATGAGAATTTATGAGTAGTTTAAGGAAATGTCGTTTCCGTTTCTGATATTTTAGGAAATAAAGTATTGCGCAGAAATGGGATTGATTTATAACATTTTTTCGTAGGAACAAACGTTTTTAAGAAATTAAGAGACAAATAAGGCTTTTTAGAGTTTAGAGCAGTGCGGAAAAAATTATACCATATATTTGTCTTATCCAAAAAATATTAGAAGCACAATAAATTCAGAAATTTAGAAGCCATAACATAGTACAAAGAGCGAGAACTATGTACCTAGAGTTATTTAACAGAAATAAAAATTACAAAATTCATATAATATATAAGATGGCGTTCTGGCAACCGATGGTCAAATAAGCCCTGTGTTCGACCCAACACTCTAAATCACCTGGTTACAATCATGAACAGCGTTTTCCTTCTTTTTAGTCACCATGACTATGACAATGTCTCATATTCTAGCCATCTGTCCCCGTGCTCATATCCTCGATGGGAAACCGTTGTTTCCTAAAACCAAACCCCCGTTTAAGGAGTCTATTGTTGCCTTCTCAAGACTTCTCAAGCCGGTTACAAATCATTCTTTCAATAATTCGAGTCGACGATAGTTTCCCTGACGTCGAGACTGGTGCTAATCGTTAAAGCTTTCATTTTTCGGGTAATATTACTTTTTTCAGATATGAATTAAAATTATCCGGAAATTTTTGGATTTTTATTTATTACAGTATTTAAAACGTTGTTTCGGTTTCCATTAAGATCAAGCGAACTTTATGTTATTATATTCGATGACGTCTGTAGAACCTCTTCACAGGGGACAGCAAAAATATCTCTGTTGTGAACTTTGCAGCATTTGAGGTAGTCAATAGTAATCATATTGGAGGAAAAAGACAACTACTACTATTAAGACCTGCCACTATAAGTCTTATCGCACAGTTGGAACAAAATATACTGTTTTTGCTATGCTGTTTTTTTTTTGCATTTTTATATTCGAAAATTCACTAGATTGTGGATGGAGTCCGATCTAACGGTTGAACCAATTTATCACTAAAATTGTATCATTATAAATGTAGGCTCTATAGTGTTGAAACATATGTAAGCTTGATGTCAGCTAAGTATTCGACACAACATCATATTTTGTTTTTGTTTAAAATAAAATAGTATATTCTTCAACGATTCCGAAAATAAAATACATATTTTGAAACGAGAAAATAATTAAATAGCTGAAGTTGGTAATGGTCGCGAGGGTGCAAATATGATTTTCGATTAGTGAAAGACCTTACTTTTTCTACTACCTTTTTAATATTTAATAATAATAATTATTAAAAATAAATGAGTGACTAATTTGATTAAACAAGTTTAGTAAAATTTAAAATGAATTAGAATACCAGGCTTAGTAATATATGTTAATACAAATTTTACGCTGAGATGACGTCCCGAGTCGAAGTTTAACTACTCTTTAAAATCTATAGATTCTACTATTTAGAATTTAGAATACTTAAGTTTTACTTATTTTCTATAGAAAAATAACCTCTATATAACTCTTTCAAAAGCGAGTTACCGGAAACAATCACATTTGAGTTGTTAAATAGGCTTATTTTTCAAATAAATTTTCTTTCGGTCATTTCTGTAATAATAAAAAACGAAGAGAAACCGAAATTTATTTAATGATAATAATAATAAACGAAAAGAAAAGAAAGAATAAGAATAAGAATAGAAAAATAAAAAGTATTTTTATATATTCTAACATGGCTGGTTTTATTTAAAATTTTATTAAATAATTTATTATTTGCATATAAAATTATGTGCGAAAGAAATTTTTTAGTGAAGGTAATAAAAACAATCTCGTTAAACAAATGGCCCCTTTCAATAATTAATTGTCTTGTTTCATGTCAATTTATCGATATTTAAATTTAATATTTCATAATATTGAGAAAATTTTGGAAAATTAGTATTATTTTTTACACATATTTCAAATATTTAAATTTTATGATATCTGATTTTTAGCGTTATAAATTGTATCATTAAAAAAACACTAATATGCCAGTATCTGTATTTTTACCAATTACATTTTAGTTTTGTTCCTGCAAATATTTTAAACCCAATTTGCTTTTACATTTTATGCAAAAAAATAACAAAACAAAAAAATTTGCGTCTATCAATTCCTTAGAACTAATGTTGTCGTAGGTTGTATAAACGTTTTATATGTATTGTTGTGATATTTACAATGCCTGTTACGCAATGTAATTTGTTTTTAAAAAAAATGAGCTTTAGCTATCCATGATTTTTAGTTGAGGTTAAGAAAATTATTCGAATCATAAGCTCCGTACAAGAAATTGTTAAAAATTAAACAAATGTGGACGGTTCTGTATCCGTTCAAATTTTTCTAAGTCCAGCATATATACAAAACCAGAGAAAAGTGCACGTCAACTCATGTCTCACCTAACACGGATTGCGCCAAATTTTAAACAGCTTCGAAAGGTCTTAGTTGAATATAAATTAGCTTTTTATGTCGTACAAATTTTCCAAATTTCATTTTTAAAAGCTCTAGTTAAACCGATTTAATTAAATAAATCTAACAACTCCGATCTTCACAAAGTTTCAGCCAATCCGAATTCCGATCACGTTCCACATCCAACGGATTGTGTCAAATTTTAGAAATTCCTACATAATGGCGGATCCATCCATGATCGGGCTTCATGTGGAGAAAATTTCAACCGAAAAAGTTCCTGCTGATAGCACCTAAATGTTCCTTACCACTTTGAGTTTTGTGATACTGAAAATATCAAAATCAGGATGAAGTTTGTTTTTCTACTACACAATGCTCCGTCCAATCCGAACCATGTTTTAGAACTAATAGATAATATTAAATTTTATATAAATAAATTTGAAATGGTTGATTGATCCCATATCGAATTAGTCGAGTAAATAACGGTAAAAATAAAAGGGCATCGCGGAATTCATTTTATCAGTATCGAATGCCTGAAAATTGCGTGAAAATATGAAATAAAGCCCAAATTACCTTCCACTTCAAAATCTAACCTATTCCAATTGTGTTTTTATTTTAAGGGTTGAAAACTACTTCTTATTGTCAAAACTTATTAAACTACAAATTAAATCTTAACAGATCGAAATAAAGATCACATGCGTTGTTTAAAAGTGAAAAAAGTACCAATTTGGATCATGCTTCACATCAACTACCCAAGTCTAGATCTGTTCTACTTCTACATAGTAATCTAATCTCCAAATTTCTTAGGAAAAGTAATTGAAAATTCTCACCCTAGTTGACAAAGTAACAGGAAATTTTTCCACTTTCTCATTGTTTTAAATTATAATTCATAAAATTAGTTCACCCCTTGTTGCAGTAAGGTTCCATTGAACATTCGTTTTTCTCAAACATGATTTCTTTGTTATCCAAGAAATGGATATATTGCTTAGATGTTCTTCTTAAAAAATACAACATATGTCGAACAATCAGACTGATAAACAAGGGCAACAAAAGATTGTTATAAAGGAAGGAACAGTAGAATGATTATCTAAAAATATTTTTTATGCTATTATTGTAATAAATTTAATTAATTTTGAATAACAGCCTAACAAAGAAATTTGTGTTAATTTAATCTTAGACAAGTATTAGCTTCCACTAGAACATTTATTTAAGAGCTATTCCATCTTTTTCATCAACTTTACCAAGAATTACATTTTGTGTTTGTTTTCTTCACTGACGCAATTCCTATACCATACAAAAATGTAAACATGAATAAGTCAGTAATTTTTATTGAGTTATTTTTTCTTATGAAATTAATTAATTATTACTATGCGTTTATGCTATAAATATAAATGCAGAAATATATGTAAAACAAATTTTTTGGTGTTGTTGATTCCAGACAAGATTTTTTGTTAATTTGAAAGAATATCCGCTGCTTAAAGCAATTGTTTTAACGTCAGTTTAAACCTAGCTATACATATAACTTATAAGAATTACCATTTTCCTTAGAATTAATTCCCTCACACGTGCGTTAGGTTTTAAAATTTTTCGAGTATGTTCAAGTATTTTTTTATTCGCCTACATATTAAAGTGGTACTTTATTACTGTGATTTGCGGCCGGAAAGTGTCACTTTTTAACAATATATTTTGTTGTCATAGTGACGTTCAAAAAAGTAAAAAACATTTGTATTTCTTCAAATTCTATAAAAAAAAGAAATTTTTATCAAAGCAACCATTAAATTCAAAATTTCATAATCCAATTAAAATCATTGTTATTATTTGTTGTCATAGTAATACAATAATTTGGAAAAATAACAAATATTTTCTCAAAGGTTTCTTGTTCAACATATTTTTGTTTCAAAATTTATGCAAATTTATAATTTGGATTTAGAGTAAACAAAAATTTTTTTAAATTTTTTTAATTTTTTTTAAATATTTTGCTTGCGGCGAATAAAAAATAGTATATGACGCACGGACGTAAGCTATTTTGAACTTAATGCGGGTGCAAGTTTTGGCTAGCGCCTCAATTTGCAAACTCCACATACGTCCAAAATCTTTAGCTTTACGTCCTTGCATCATAATGTACTATTATTTTATGGTTTTCCCATTATTATAAATAATATTTACAAATGTAAACTGGTTTGAGGTAAAAAATCTTCATAACTTCAACAAGGTTATAATCGTCTTGAAATAGTTTGGGTTATTTCCTCCATAATTATAAACTATCTTAGTTGCTTAAAACTAAACAAAAAGTGATGAAAAACCCGTAAAAAACTATGCGCTAATAAATTTTAAGAATATTCAGCAACGTACGCCCGAAATTTTAGAATCAAATCAGTTGTGCTACAATGTATTGTGTTGGTTTTTTAGGTATAATCAAAAAATATACACTGAAAAAAAAATGTTTCATTTCCAATCGAAATGCAGTTGTCTCAACCTCACCGTGCGGGCAGATTTGGCGAATCGAACTACGAAATTGTTTCAACAACTGTAAAATTATAGAACGATGTAGTTGAGACAATCACACGTAATATTTATGTAAAAATAAAATATAGTTCAATTAATTTAAAATACGTCAATTTTAAAATGAAAAATTCATGAGATAAGGCAAAAGAAAATTTTTTTCATGGAAATAGTTATTAACTTTATTTAACTATTGTTATATTGGATGAGTCACCATAAATAAATAAAATTCCTTGTTGTAGTATTTACTTCGGTCTGAAAGACCTAAGTATTACATTCGTGAGCTCAAAGTGAAATTCTTACTCCCACTTTTTTTGGCATTTCTCCGCATTTTAGGACCTATTGATTCTAAAGAAGCAAAACAAAAATGTATGTCTGTCTGTCGGCAGGCCGGCCGGCCATCCGTCACAACCTACGAAATTTAGAAAACCGCTGGACGGTTTTCAAAAATTTTTTTTTCTAAAAATAGGTATACTCAATGGGAAGAGTTGAAAGGACGATGTGTTCGATAACTGTACCGAAAGTGTGTCAAAACAAGGAAAAATGTTGTCAAGTGTATCAAAAGAAAGATTTTTATTTATTTTTTTACCCATTGTTTTGGAAAAAAATAAAATTATTATTTGTATTATATGAATTACTTCGGTCTAAAACACTTAAGTATTACATTCATGAGCTCAAAGTGAAAGTCTTACCCTTACTTTTTTTGGCATTTCTCGACGTTTTAGGACCTCCTGATTCTAAAAAAGCAAAAAAAAAATGTGTGTCTGTCTGCCGGCCGGCCGCCGTCATTACCTACGCTACAGGGTAAACCGCAGGAGGGATTTCAAAAATTTTTGTTTCTAAAAATAGGTATATTCAAGGGACAGGTTTGAAAGGACGCTGTGTTCGATAACTGTACCGGAAGTGTGTCACAAAAATCATTATGTGTGTCAAAAATAGCAAATTTTCAAATTTTTGGCTTAAAAAACGTTCATTTTAAGTGATTACGAGTAGGAACATAAATTTGGAGAAATCTTGATGGTCGGGATTGGTATGTCAGATCAAAAACTAGATTATTGTATTATAAGTTTGTCAAAAAAATATTGTCAAGTGTGTCAAAAGAAACATTTTTATTTATTTTTTTTAACCCAATTTTATGGAAAAAAATAAAATTAATTGTTTGAAATGAAATTTTATTATTACTATAGAAAATTTTGTCAAAAAAATAATGTCAAGTGTGTCAAAAAATGATTTCATTTATTTTGGAAATTTTTTGGGAAAAAACTGTAGCATGTAGTTTAGAATTCTAAGACACTAGAAATGAATGTATTCAATTGAATAGAATGAAAAATTGCTTTGAAAAGTGAAAGATCCGTAACAAAAGTTTTATCTCAATTCCGGTCGATTCGGGAATCGAACCGGCGTGCCTCTGATCAAAGTTTTTTTTAATTTCTCGCAACATTTTAACAAAGTAATTACTTCGGTCTGAAAGACCTAAGTATTACATTCATGAGCTCAAAGTGAAATTCTTACCCCCACTTTTTTTGACATTTCTCGACGTTTTAGGACCTCCTGATTCTAAAAAAGCAAAAAAAAATGTATGTCTGTCTGTAAGCCGGCTGGCCGGCCGGCCGTCATTACCTACGCTGCAGGGAAAACCACTATAAGGATTTCAAAAATTTTTTTTTCTAAAAATAGGTATACTCAAGGGACAGGTCCAAAAGGACGTTGTGTTCGATAACTGTACCGGAAGTCTGTCAAAAAAATCATTATGTGTGTTAAAAATAGCAAATTTTCATATTTTTGGCTTAAAAAACGTTTATTTTAAGTGATTAGGAACATTAGGAGGAACATTAAATTTGGAAAAATCTTGATGGTAGGGATTGGTATGTGAGATCAAAAACTGGATTATTGCACATCATAAGTTTGTCAAAAAAATGTTGTCAAGTGTGTCAAAAGAAAGATTTTTATTTATTTTTTTACCCAATTTTTTGGAAAAAAATAAAATTAATTGTTTGTTGGAAATGAAATTTTATTATTATTATTGAGAATTATGGCATTATAAGTTTGTCAAAAAAAATGTTGTCAAGTGTGTCAAAAATAAAATTGTTTGTTTGAAATGAAATTTTATTATTATTATTGAGAATTATGGCATTATAAGTTTGTCAAAAAAATTTTGTCAAGTGTGTCAAAAATTGATTTCATTTATTTTTTATCCAAGTTTTTGGAAAAAAAATGTAGCTGTTTTTATGACGTAAATGTACTTGAAAATGAAATTGAACATGGAAATTTTTGAATTTGTTATAGTTTGTGAAATATTTTTAGAATTTTGAAAAAGTTTGTATTTTTGATTTGGTAATAATTTTTGCAATAGTTTTAGAATTTCGGAAAAAGTTTTAATTTTTGATTTTGTCAGAAATTTTGGAATATTTTTAGAATATTGAAAAATTTTTAATTTTTGATTTTATTACAATTTTTGGAATTATGAAAAAATTTTCAAGTTTTGATTAGTTTATGTTTCGTGTTAGTTTTGTAATAAATTTTTAAACAGAGATAAAAAATACTTGCACTTCAACAAAGAGTTATGTTTGATATACATCGCTGCCCAAAACTAAAAACCATGTCCTCATGAAAGTTTTTTGCCGAAAACCAGGGTTGCATAAAATCTGATTTCTTTAAAAAAATCAAAAAATCGGATTTATTTGATTTAAATCGCTTTTTTTTTGATTTAAATCGGATTTTTTTTGATTTTTAAAAAAATTTTGTTTAATTTTTGAAGAAATTGTATATTTCTTATGCTACGTTAACTACTTTATATAAATCATTAGCTTTGGTTATATTTTTTGAAATGCAAGGCTAGACAAAGTAAGGAACAGTTTTTATTTACTAGATTTTTAAACTGAAATACTGATTGTTGTTCTAGCGACATGAAAAACGTTACTTGCCAAACTAAGATACTTTGTCACTGCTTTAGAGTGATGTCAGAGATATCCAATTCTGCAGATTCGAAAGTTTCTCGGACATGTAGATAACTGGTAAACACTAAACGGCAAGTCATATGGAACAACTCCTTATAACTTGTGTCAGGAAAGTGTTAAGGATTTAATATGCCATCAAGATCTTAATAGTAACGATAGTTTTTAGTGGAAATGTTTTTTTTTCGTAAGCGGGTTGTACTGATTTGCATTTAATACTCTATTTGATATGCAATTATTAATTATTTCTAGATTCATTTCTAGAATCTGTTCATATGCAATTTTATGTGGGTTTGTCAATATTTCTAGTTGTGGTTTAATCTGTGACTTTGTTGTTGAAGTTTTACGACATAGGCTAACATCTTAATTATTCTCAGTCGCAATCACGATGCAATTGTCTTAGCGTGACTTGATACAGATGCCGTTGGTCAGGTGAAGATAGCTCAGATATAGGTTAAAAAAATTATGAACGTATCTCGTTCATCATCTTGTTAGAGCGCTTGTTGTTGTGGGATCTTGTTTCCTTAGGTTTTTATGTGTAGTTGTGACACATGTTGAAATTCCCACCACGAAACATTTTATCAAAAAAAATCAAATTTTTATTTTGAATTTGTTTAAAATTTTAGAAATTTCTTCAATTGATTTAAATCAATGATTTTTTAAAATAAATCAAGTTGATTTAAATCTGATTTAAATCACTGATTTAAATCAAATGATTTAAATCAATGCAACCCTGCCGAAAACTATATCAAAATCCTTTACCCAGACCGAAGTCTTGATATTTTGCCGTTTATTATTCAGTTATTCATTAAATTAGTTTTATCTCAACAGGAAAAATTTCTATCGCCATAGAATTTTTCTATCACTTTCACAAATAATTTTGACATTAAAATATCTTGCTGACAATAATTTTATCTTGGACACAATTTTTTGTAACAGAATACGATTTAAGCGTGCCAAGATAAATTAAAGCGTAAAAGTAAATTTTGATTGTGTAAAATGTATCACGTTTACACATTACAATTAATCTTGCTTTTTAGAGAATCAGGCTACAGCAGCCAAATTCTGTAACTGTGAAGCGGTGAAGTGATAAGTTTTTCATCACTTCACCGCAAAAATATCTAAGTGAGTGAAGTTTTAAAACTATAAAGTTAACACTGACTTTTTGTTTGGCAATAAAATGAAATCGTTTCTTTTGTTGTTATTGAGATTCAGTCAAAAAACTTTATAACGTCAAAGTGATTTGATTGATTTTTTAAAACTGTATTTCTAAATTAAATACAGATTAATTTTTTAAATT